>VWZT01001859.1:76898-140654 GCA_013397055.1 Pachycephala philippinensis | reverse complement strand
AAAAGAAAGCAAGCTAGGTTTTGCCAGGCACACACCAGTATTTCAGTCACACGATTTTAAATACTGAAGGAGAGTATGCACAACACAACAGACTGTGTACAGCAACAGTCTGTATTCTCTTCAGCCAAGCAGGACTCTGGGGAAATTATGTTATGTCAAACTGACCCCTGTTGACCACCAGTTCAGTAAGTTACACCTTCCAGATCATAAATTCCTGATAAATTATCCATACAAGCATGCTTTTCAGTCTTGTCAGAACATTACAGAAGTTACATTTTAATAGCATCTTTAGTGGTATTTTATGCACCTTCTAAAAGACAATGAGGGACAGCAAGCGAGAGGATCTATCCTATTAACTGTTTAATTGTAAATATTGCAGCCTTCAGATACTGCACAGAATATCTGTTACTAATGATCCTTCAGCTCAATGATCAATTGAGTCTCTATTCAAGACCATTTACAAAAATAAGATCACAGATGTTTAGAAATAAAATAAAATCACAGTCAGTATTATTTTGGTGTTTTGCTTCAAGGAAGGTCTATAACTAAAGTGGAATAGGTTAGGGAAACTATGACTGGGGTTATATCACTAAGCTGTGAGAAAAATTACTTCTGCCCTACACCATCTTGCTTCAGATGGGTACAGAATTATGTTTATTCCAGATTTTCCTTTAAAACAAAATATCCACAAGATTTGGTATGTAATTGTCACTTGTGGCTTTTACTAAGTGTTCCTTGTTATTAACAGATACTTCTGTACTGAAAACTGTGAAGAATTTACTGTCTTGCTGTCAAGCTACATGAACTGTTTTTATTACAAAGGACAGTATCAATTTAAATATTCCATTAAGAGAAGAAAGCTGTATATCTCATGAGACACACAAAGAATAAACATGTGTTTCTGCCAGCTGTTCTTTTGCTAATGATTCTTTTTTTCTTCCTCCTACTATGCCTAAGTCCCAAGATACATGGGGAGTTTTGTTTGATTATTCATGGTTGTTTGCTTTTCTAATATAAAGTCCTTTCTTTTTCTGTGGGTATGAACATCTATGCTGAGATATTTGAACACACTATGCCTATACAATTTTTATTACTCACATGTTTGGACAAGTAAAACTGGAGGCAATCTATTCTGATTGGATGTAAAAAACCCAAAGAAATCTGAAAAAAATTACAAAATGCAGATGAGTGATAATTCACATACTGTAATTATTTACACTCTAATTAAACTTGAAGCTAGAGGTTTTTTTTCCTTGTTCTTTTGATATTTTTTATTTGTTTGCAAGCAAAACACACAAATCTGATTATTGCCTTTTTTAAGACACCAGTTCATAACTGCTCCTTAGAATGTATCTGAACTTTCTTTCCTCTGGACAATGGAACATCGATGAGGAAGTTCCCAGAATATTTACACAATTACAGAATATACTGAGTTGGAAGGCACCCACAAGGACGATTAAGTCCAGCTCCTGGCCCTGCACAGCACCATTCCCAAGTCACACCATGTGCCTGAGAGTATTGTCCAAACACTTCTTGAGCTCTGTCAGGCTTGGTGCTGTGACCCCTTCCCTGGGGAGCCTGTTCCAGTGCCCAAACACCCTCTGGGTGAAGAACCTTTTCCTGATACCCAACCTAAACCTCCCCTGACATGACTTCAGGCCATTCCCTCGGGTCCTGTTACTGTCACCACAGAGAAGAGCTCAGTGTCTGCCCCTCCTCTTCCCCTCAGAGGAAGTTGTAACTGCAGTGAGGTGTCCCCACAGTCTCCTCCAGACTGAACAGGGCAAGTGACCTCAGATGCTCCTCATAAGGCTTGCCCTCTTTGAGGATTCTTGGATGAATCCCATCAGACTCCATACATTTGTTGACATCCAGCTTAAGCAGCAGATTCCACACAATTTCAGGGTCATCTGGGAGTTTATCATTATCATAGTCATGGTCCAGGGCACTGAGACCCTCTTGGCTGATCATCTGTCTTGAAGACAGAGGCAAAAAATGCATTAAACACCTCTGCCTTGTCCCTGTCCCTGTTTATGAGGTGACCATCCTCACCCTGAAATAGGATGGTGTTATTTTCACACTGTCCATTGCCATTAATATAATTGAAAAAAAACTCTTTTTATTGTCTCCCACCGTTCTGGCCAGTTTCAACTCCAACTGAGCTTTGATCACAAGAATTTTCTCCCTACAGTTGTAAGCTGCATCTCTGTATTCTTACCATGTCACTTCACTTTTTTTTTGTGTTTGGCCCCTTTTCCTTTATTCAAATGAACAGCAGCAGAACTAAGAAGTTTGGTGAATAAATCAATTTTTATATTTTGACAGGATTTGAACAGATTAAGGTATTATGAAACGAGAATGGAAAGAGAACAAGTCTAGAGCATTTACTTCCCAACCTCAGATCTTCATCGTGAGCAACACTAGCTCTCACTGGGGTCAGCTGGTGCCCGTATTGGCTCCAGAAATAAAAGACAATCTCACTCTATGGTACTATTACTGTTTCTGAGAGGCCTGAGGTAGGTGAGAGCCAAGGTCATTGCATATTCCTAAGTTTGTGCTGCTCCAGTGCTCATAATGGCTTTTGGCACATCTAAGGTACAGCAGGAAATACCAGGCTCCCCTAGGTAGCAGGGCTGCCCAGAGCTGAAGTACAAGAGTTTGCAACTCCATTTTTCCTGCTCCTAATGCACTTCCGTACATTAGTACCAAAGTTGCTAAGGCAAAAGGATATTCCACTAAACCCTCTCTGTGGTTAAAAGCTTTTTACATCTAAAGGACAGAGTAAAGATAAGTGTGGCACTAAGAATAGCAGAAAGATAATGAGGTCTTAATTCAAATCTTTGGCCAAATAGTAGAAATGCTAATTACAATGTTCTCCAATAGACTGTAATCTGTGTTCATTCAATCAAGCTGTTCTTGCCAGGACATCTCAGAAATACGACAGGTTGCTCAAAAGAGATCTTGGATCAGACCCTAAAGCAGATCATTAAACATGCAATACAAAGGAACTTTGTATCAAATATGACATCTACATCTCAGTAAATTTCATCACTACCTGGACCAGAAGTTGGAACAGTTTGGCTTTGAAAAGCTGCCTGCCATTTAACTCAGAATACAGAAGTGTTTCAGAAACAGAACACCCAGCAGCCTTTAATGTTTATTTCTCTTTCTTGCTCTGCTTAATCATTTATTTCTCACACCCATACAATAGCACTATAAACTCGTTTGTGAATAGCAATTTCCTTCCTTCTGTCGAAATGAACATTGATATCTATTAACTAAAAAAACCCCACCCCAACTTATGGATTGTACTCACACTGTATTTTTTCTTCACTTTAAACTCTAATTTAAGGATATATCAGATACAACCATACATTTCCATTAGGGTGGAGAACTAGAAACTTACTTCTAGGTTTGCTTTGAGCTCTCTGTCAAGAAAGAAACTATTACGTTCAAATTCTGCTTCCTGTTCTAACTGTCCATGAGAAGGAATCAAGAAACAAAGACTGGAAGGGAGCCTTCACCATTTGGTTGACAATGATTCTGCTATCAAAGTACAAAAAAAAGTTGTGTCCCAGAATCAGAAGAAACACTTCTTCCTGAAACTCTCTAAGCATTTCTTGTACACACAGCAACAGTTTCTATTTAAGCCTTGCCAGCCACACTCATTCTTGAGATTATTGGTGAGAAGTGTCTTAAACACATAGTGAAATTATGCACCAGTAAATCAAGTTGCAACCTGACAATACCAGATACTGAGATGCAGATTGAATGCAACAGAAAACAAACCCTTAAACTGAGATACAGCAACACAACAGACGGATTTTTTCCTCCTGCTTAACCAGGATGGAAAAGAAACAAAACAACCAAATTGCCCCATCATTTCTCTCGTGCACCTGTGGAAGTAGTTGCTTGATTCCTAATGCATTTATCTTCCATAAGGAATGATGTTTCTTGACTTCTTTCTCTCTCAAACTACTGTATTAGAAAGGTAGCTATCCGAATTACTAAATAGAGTTCTGTGGGGGAGTCAGTGGGAGCTGACCTTTAAGGATACCATGATACAAAACTCTACTTGGGACATTCTACACCTTTGAGTTTCTGAAATTATGTCTTCATTTGGAAAGGAATTCTCCACAAATTTCTGTGATTTTACTACTTCCATTCAAATCTACTAATCAAATTATGTTTTGTTGCTTTAAGAATAAAAACCTACACAAGGGTTGATGTGGGAACATGTGGACTACTGTTGTGATCAATATTGTCTTCTGCCAATCAACACTGGCAAGTTAAATTCCTTTTGCTATCTCAAACCCACTGTTCCACCTTAATAGCACATTTTTGTTGTAGAAATCATCTCCACGTTCGCTGCAAAGCATTAGCAGATGTCAATAGCATCCCTAAATTTGACAGCAAACACTAATGTGTTTTTTAAAAACTTCACAGGGCACAATGAACTACCATTAGTAAGGATGAGTTTTAAATACTTCAGAAATATTTTCTTTTTATATTTTTTATTAAAAATTTGTAATTTTGCTGTACGTCTTATTATGAGCTGTATTCCCTACTGTAAGTCTCTTTGTCAGCAAACCCCAACAGCTGTGCAAACATCAGCCACAAGGTACAGGCACAATGCCAAATAGAAAGCTACCAAATAGGTGAAAACAGCATGTCTTCACTGAAATTGTTACTTACCAGCAAAATCTAAGGTACACACACGAACAGTACCATCTCAATTGTTTAGAATTCAAAGTCATTGTTTAGACATGAGAAGAGAAAGCTTGCAGGGGGCTCTTACAAATGTGTATAAATACTGAAGGAGAAAGTGAAAAGGAAATGGAATCAGACTGCTCTCAGCAATGCACAGTCAGTGGACAAGGGACACAAGGTGGAATACAAAAAATTCTGATTACACAAAAGGGAAAAAAAAAAATTGAAATGGTGATTAAACACTGGAACAATTAGTTGAGAGCAGTTAAGGAGTGTCCAATCCTGATGATATTCAAAACTCAACTGGACATGGCCCTGAGTAACACAGAGTGACTGGACTACATTGTCATCAGAGGTCCCTTTATCCTCAACCATTCCACACTTTTTGATATCAAGTACAAAGTGAATCTTTTTTACCCTAATCAGTCCTTAATTTTATGAAAAAAAATTAATTTCTAGGAATCAAACACAGGTAATCTCAAAATGTTGAACTGGAGTTCAAAAACCTCAGTCTTCAAAAATGAACTACCGAGTTTTACAGAAAAGCAAAAATCATTGCTTTTATAGATGCTGTGGTTTTCTACAGGCCTTTTTGTACTGAAACAGATGCAGGATAAGGAAATAAAGACAATTTTATACTGAAGTGAATAAACTCACCTTCAAACATTATGATCTACTTTATGTATGAAAGAATTACTACAGCATACCCATTTCATTTATCAGTGGGAGGACTACACCAATACACACAAAATACTCAAACCATAGTGGAGCCAACAACTGACAAAATTGCCATTCTATTCTCCCATAAAATGAAACAATTTACAGTGCTGAACGGCTCATCACAGAAAGGATGAATATACAAAACCACTTCTAGGTCTGCTACTGGTGAACAAAATCAGCAGAGGCTTAGAAAGATTCTAGAGTCATGTTTCAGTGTTGCAGCTGTGACTAAGGATCAGACTAACATCAGCAATATCCTAAAAATTTAAATCTTCCTGAACAGTCTTTCAGTAACAGGCTGTTTGCTGCTTTTTTTTTTTTTCTTTCTTTTTAAATTAAGTGGGCACATGTAGGACATTGGAATGGTACAGCCATTCCAAATGCTTCCCCCCCACAAGCTGCTTACATGGACTGAGGCTGACTTCAACAATCCTTTTGTATTTAAGATGGCAGGATTTTGCCTGCCTAGTCTGTAGTCTATTCTACATTAAAATTTTTATATCTAACACAATAAGAAGAAAATAATTACATCAGTCTGTTCAAGTCCAAACATATGGCCAGGCAAAACTGACAATAACATCAATACGTTCTTAGAATGTGATAAATATGCATTTCCCTGACTAAGGTTGATTTATCTGCAAAACTGGTGTACCAGGAAATGTCAATTAAAACCCAAGAAATAATGATTCACCTCATATAGACATGTTTTTATAAAGTGGCATCATGAAATATTTTCTAAGGAAGAAACTTGGTTAGATTTACACACAATATTAATGAGCAAGGCCAGATATAGTCTGAGCCTCCCGCTTCTTCTTCCCCTGCCCAAACTCAAACTTTCTATATTTCAGCATTTATCAGTAACGAACACTGTCACATAAACTCCTCATACCACAAAGATGAACTGACAGGACTAGCACTATCTACTGATATGCATCCATTTTGTGTGGCATTTGACATGGCTTGCCATTGCTTTAGTGCCTTCCTGTTCCTAGTGGGATGAGACGGGCCAAAGGGAAGTTTTTTTTTAAATCACATCATAAATAGAAATGGAGAAGAAAGATTTAAGTAACTTTTGGAGCAGTAGAGTGCTATTCAAATTCCCTGTCTTAAATGAAGCAGTTTCCAAATTCATGCTTATTTCCTCTCACAGAAGAACTAGCTAACACAATTATATAAAAATTATTAACTCTATACAACAAGAAATAATGTTTTAATGCTGTTTCCAGAAAACTACAACTAAAGAAAAACTATGTAAATTAAGCAAGTTAATTTAAAATCAAGAGTTGAAACTTCCTTAAGCTAATTTCAAATGAAGAGTAGATTTCTAATGAGATTTCTTAAATGGGGCACAGAAGAACCAAAGGACATACACCCTTCCCAATTCCCAACTTACAGCTTATTTCCCAACCACCATGATTAGGGGATAAATGTTAGAACAGATCTACTGGAAGGAAACAAACTTGGAGAATGAAAAAGTTACTCGGAGCCCTTATCCCAACACGTCGTCATTCACCCACCAGAAAAGATGAGAAAGAAGGGCAACAGCTGAGACTCTGAAGCATTTAAAGCTCAGTTAGTTGATCCAGAAAATTTTAATTGAAAAGTGTGATTTAGAATTATAAAAGGAAGGCAGAAGGTAAGTTTAATTTCTATGAAAAAAGCAAATGAAAACAAACCCCAAAACATCAAACTTTCTGTAACTAGGAAAAAGTTTAAAGTGTCTCCCCTTGTCTATTAAACCCCTACTGTATACACAAAGGTTCAGGCTTATTTACCATTGCTTTGTGGAATCCTGTTTTATACTATAAACAATATCTCAAATAGGGAGGAGAGGAAAAAAAAAGAGAGAAAGTCCCATCTGATAAAAGCATGGATCCTAGCATTGATAGGCTAAAAGGGATCGATGGAGTTT
The DNA here is from genome assembly GCA_013397055.1 of Pachycephala philippinensis. NCBI lineage: Eukaryota > Metazoa > Chordata > Aves > Passeriformes > Pachycephala > Pachycephala philippinensis. The sequence goes on along the minus strand of VWZT01001859.1, from coordinate 133,312 downwards.
CAATTTCTTAATTAAACACACTCCTTGAAGAATAAGATATAGATCAGGAATTTTTGCACAACTGTAGTTTGTGACTGCAGAGGGGAATAGTTATTTCTTTTAAAATCCACGTTGGCAGCATCAAAATCAGCACAAGCCAGGGGAGTGGTACATATGTGTATGATCAGCCCTCACATCCCATTTAGAAGGCAGAACACTGGATCAAACTGAATTCCTACCTGTGAACCAGGAAACATATAGGACTTGGATGTCCGCTTCTGAGCCTGTCAGTGCAATTTATAGTCAGGGAGGGGTAAGGGAAGAAGAATGCAAAGCCAGTGTATGGCAGCTTCATTAATGGCTTCATCTGCAGTGCAGTTTGCACTGTTTTTGTCTTACGGCAACCAGGAAGCTCCACTGCTCATTCTCCACTTTCACTGTTAATCTACACTCTTAAGACTGAAAGGATCCACACATTAGTCCAGAGTTAGTGTGACTATACTGGAATGGACTACTGGGTCAGAGCTTCTCTCAATAACATTAGAAACATGGACTAAGCTTCTCACAGTCCAAATCTGTTACTAATTCATCAGGAGGGAAGTATCATAATGAAGCATGAAAAAGATCTTGATTAAGTGAAAACAAATCTGAACAGTGAAGAGTGGGAGGCATTGTACTAGACTGCCTTTTCTGATCACCACCAGGACCTCCTGCCTCCATAAGACTGAATTTCTGTGGTCTGTCTGGTTCTATTAGCACCATACTAATACTGTTCCTGTGGTTAAAACATACTGTCTTTCAGATCGAAGAGATACACTCACAATAATTTATTATTTATTTGGTAGCTCTGATGTAAATAGATCTACATCATAGTTCCCAGTCATAGTTAACTTTGTTTTGACTTCCACATGCTTAACCTTCTCTACCAAGTCACCAAACTGGGCGTGGTTGGCATGTAAATACTGGGGGGAGGGAGGTATGATATCTACAGAATACATTGACAGTTATAAGCTGTATCCCTTTTACAGGACTTGGTAATTAAGATAACAGGTATCCTTAGTCTCTGAGGCCTTGATGATCTGCTTTTCTGCATGTTAGTGTACATCACTCTTTAAATTTTTTACACAGAAAATTAGATTTCAAGGGTCATTGCACCTTGAAGATAAAAACCTGCTAGTGATAGGAAGAAATGCTAAACAGAGCAACAACATGAATGATAATCTGTGATACAGCTGGAATGCGTTAAAGAACATGGTAAGAAGTGAAGAAACTCATGCACCTGTCAGAAACTGCTCAGCATTGAGTACCATGAACTTGCATACTGCAGAGCATCTCCCATGCAGTTTTGCTTCCAGCCAGAATTGTGTAACTTGAATATGATTAAATATTTAGTATTTTTGCTATACAGGACTTTAGAATCTATGCAAATATTATGTCAAAATGTGTTAATTTCAGAGGATAACAAAAGAACCATGTTGTAATTTGTGTCATTTCAGTGTTGCAAGGAAGCTGGAATTCTTCTCTTGTGTAAAATCCCCAGTTGCTTCAACAAACAAAACTGAACTTCTATCATCTGTTTAGACAAGTTCTGGCCATGATAATCTATGTTTCACTGTTGACAACAGATAGACTTAGTGCTTCTAAACTACAGTGAAAACTAAGCTATATTTAAATGTGCAGGAAGAAAGGAAATAGAGCACTCTATAGCTCATGCCAAATAGAATGATAATCAGAACTATTTCAGTGTTAGAGAAATAAAATTAAGCTGCACTCCAGTGCCTAAAAACTTATCAAAACTAGTATGCCTTAGGGAGTCAAAACTATCAGGCAATCTTAACAACACATACTGCCACCCACTCCATCTTTAATAAGGTAAACTGGTGGAGCTGCACCTCAAATCCTGTGTCCAGTTCTGGGCCCCTCAAAACAAAGACATTGAGGTGCTGAAATGTCTCCAGGGAAGGGCAATGGAGCTGGTAAAGCGTATGAAACACAAGTCTTATGAGGAGCAGATGAGGGAGATGAAGCTCTTTATCCTGGAGAAAAGGAGGCTCAGGGGAGACCTTACCACTCTGTACAGATACCTGAAAGGAGGCTGTAGCCACATGGAGTTCAGCCTCTTCTCCCAGGTAACCACAGATAGAACAAAAGGAAATGGCCTCAACTTATGCCATTGGGAGGTTTAGGCTGGATACTAAAAAAAAAATTCTTCACCAAAAGGGCTGTCAAGCACTAGAACAGGCTGTCCAGGGAAGTGGTTAAGTCACCATCCCTGGAGGTATTTAAAAGTCACGTAGATGTGGCATTTAGGGACATGGTTTAGTGGTGGAGTTGGCAGCACTGGGTTAGCAGTTGGACTCAATGACCTAAACAGTCCTTTCCAACCTAAATGATTCTATAACTTTATGATTCAATATTCTATCTTTAGCCAGTGGTTTTAGTAATTATAAACACTATTTTTTTAGGTTGTTGAAGATGCATTATCAATTTCTTGTAATAAAAATTCTTAGGTCTTTTACGTTCAGACCAAAGGTGTCAGACTAACAATGGCCAATCTGATTTGCTTTTATTAAACTTAGGTTTTGATTTAATGTTGACAGCCATGGCATACACAGCACAGTCTGCTGACCATTTTTCTTTCCTGCAGCCAAAGATTCTCCTATGGAAATAAGTCTGTTGTGCTAGTAGGAATGAGCAGATGACTAAAATACTACTATATTTGATGAAGAACACAGTGTACATTTCCTGATCCAAGTGAAAAAGACAGACAAAACCAGACTGTACTTAAATATGTTCATATCTAAACAGCTATGACTACAGTAATTCTGATCAGGGATGTAATTTAAGATATTGCTGTGCATACAGGTAACATATAAATAAATATACAAGGTCCTTGAAAAAATCCTCCCATAGTTAAAGAACAAACAACAGAAAAAAGGATGATCCAGATGAGTAAAGAGCCTCGGGTCAGATCACTGATACATAAAAAACTTGCTATGCTAGAAAAGCTATCTTGCATAATCTGAGGAACAAATTATCATACCTTTAAGTCCAATGTGTTTTTTTGTCATTTCTTTTTATAAAGTAAGAAAGGCAGACAATTGGAGAAAAAACAGTTCACTTTCTACCTGGTAGTAATTTTGTGGATAGTACATCACTAAAACAAGAATAGTTCAGACAAACTAGACATCCCATTGCTTTAATGTAATACACAACAGGGAAAGAATGAAGGAGTTTGCAACTGAAATTGATAATTTGCATTCCCCTCATCATGGAGATCTGAAACTTTCTACAGTTGTGCAAATGCACCTAATCAGTGCATTAAGATAAAGGGGAAAAAATAAAATTCATTCTTTCAAAGAAAGAAAGAGGAGAGAGGAGAGAAGAGAGGAGGAGAGGAGGAGAAAAAAGAAAAGAAAAGGAGTAGCTGGCAGGGAGGAAAGAAAACACCACCTGTGGATCCAGGGATGAGACTTGATTGTTGCACTTAAAATGTCCATTGGTCGAAGTGATGGTCACAGTCTTGATCTGTCAGGGGTAGAGGAAACCCACAAAACAAAGACTTCAGTGGCTTACTCTACATTCAGGTTCGGATGGGAATGCCTAGGTACCTCCCCCTGCGGGGGGAATTTATCACAGTCTGTTCCAACACTGTGGATCATGCACCAGGCCCCAGAAATGAGAGGCCCTGGGGCACTTCGGGGGGCTTCAATGGTTTATGATCCTCTCTACAACATAGCTGCTGTTTCTCATGCCAGTGTAGTTGAGCCAGTTATGTCCCATCAGATGCAACGAAAACCTTCACGCTTACACATGAATATTCTGATACCTCCCCCAGAGGAGAGTTTTACACCTGAGCCAGTTGTGTAAGGGAGGACATTGGTGAGACAGAAAGCATTATCCCTCCTTACAGGATCTGTTTCTTTTAAGCCTCTTCCCTATCTGTCTCAAAACCCAGCTAAACAAAGGAAAAAGTTCTTCACCCAGAGGGTGGTTGGGCACTGGAACAGGCTCCCCAGGGAAGTGGTCACAGCACCAACCTGACAGAGTTCAAGAAACACTTGGACAATACTCTCAGGCACATGGTGTGACTCTTGGGGACGGACCTGTGCAGGGCCAGGAGTTGGACTTGATGATCCCTTGGGGTCCCTTCCAACTCAGCACATTCTATGATTCCATGATTCTGAGAAAGGCTGGTTTGTTGTGGTCATTCTCTGGTGGTGGGTGCACACCTCTTCTGTCTTATGGTTTTACCACCACACACAAAGAACTCTCCTCCTCCCCTTTGGCTGGGGGTGCAAACCTGGCCTCAGCAAAGCACCCACTGCTACTGCAGATGGACAATTGCTCAAGTCATTAACCATTAACATTTCAGTCTCTCACAGCATCCCACAACATTTCCATTATCAACTAAAGGAAAACTTAACAGTGATTTACTGTTTTAGTAGAAATACCATCCTAAATTCATCACCTGAAGTTTTGTATAGCTATAGCCTTATCAGTAAGAAAAAACCTTTTCACAAAACATCTACAAAAAGTTGTTCTGGTGGTACATTCAACTGAATACAAATTTCTACAACAAACAGATAAAATAAAACATAACAAAATGACCAGAATTAAAGTTTAGAGTTCTTGGTCTGCATATCAGATTAATCTCATTTCTTACACAATTTGATTTATTAATATTAGATTCTTTTAAGAATAAGTTCAAACAATAACCTATAGTGATCTCAAACATAAATAGCAGCTTAAAACATAAAATTTCTCTCCCTTCCATTTGTACTCTGCATTTACTGTATCATCATACAAAGCAGTTACTTCACGTAAAGCTCCTATAAAAATACAGTTAATTAATGGGATTGTATAACTTAATGATGTACAGAATACAATTAATAACTTCAGAAGGCATGGCATATATTTAAAGAGAATACAGCACAAAACTGTAGAATCTGCATCAGCTCCACAAGGACATTTGAGTGCTCACTGAATTATTTCCAGCAAACTAGATACTGAGTATAGAGAAAATGGTTTTTTTCTAAAAAAGCACTTGAAACTATGCATCAGTATGCAAAACCCCCAGTACTTCATTCTTTTTCAGAAATTTAATGTTAGCATAAACATGTAACTAAAAGGCTTTAACTTCTTCATTTGATATTAAACATTTCTCTGAAATAGTAAAAGAGGTCATACTAGAAAAAAAAATACCTGTAGTTCTAGAGGTTATTAGTAGCAGACAGCTGTCACTGCTTGACTAAAACAAGGCACAACCGAAGTATATTATGTCCAGACTTACAAGAATTAAAGAAATGAATATGGTCTTTTTGAAGAAACTAAAAATTAAAAGAGAGGCTAACAGGCTTTGAAAGTAATATAAATTCAAGAGTGTACAAGTATCTGGAGTGTTGTTATTATTAGAGGCAAGGCTAACAAAAGTCCTACAACAGAACAGGAAAAGAAACAGATAGGCCAGTCCTGATAATGCTTTCCTTTTTCTAATGAAATTATTTTTGTGTGTAGAAGAAAGTAATATAATTCTGAATTTACTGCCACCAGTAAATAGCAGGGTGTCAGAACTAGACATGTTTTAGACCAACACAATGGAGTGAGATAGCCCTACAGAAACTATTATGACTAGTGATTCTGAACAGAAACAACACTTCATCAAGATTTTGAATCACAAGCCTAACATAAACCATAGGAAGACATGGGTATGATCAATGAATCATGCAAAAAGGGAGTTGAAAATTAGTTACAGGTAATTTGCCTTCCCTGTGGAAGGAGATAAGTTCTGTCTATAAGTTAGAAGGCCACTTATAAAAGCTTGACAGAACACAGATAAAGATTCCCCTTGGCTTTATAGTTAGTAAGGTCAGAATAAAAATATTCACTCTTAAAACACAGTGTTGTGAATTTATATCTGAAAATCATGCCTAAGAGCTTTTATTAAAAAATTAGAATAACTATAGTTAGATCAGCATGAAGCACTGTTAAATTAATCTGAACTAATGAAAACATCAGCACTGCTACAAGAAAGCAAATTAGAGATGAAGCAGAGAGCATTAATGTAGGGAAATACTGAGGGAAAAGTCTGCATTATTCACTGTTGAGGCAAAAGCGTGACAATGCTGCAACAGGACACCATCACCACTTCACAATCCAGTAGATCACAAGAAACTCCCAGAAACAGCACTCCTGATGTATCATGCAGACTTCAGTAACCAGTGCCATAGGCATCAGCAGGGAATTTTACTCTACTACCGAGATTAGAGCAGCTATAACCATTTTTCTACCACTCCCTGTTATTCCTCCTGCCACTTTGATGTGACTTCTGCAAGAAAAATTAACTTCAGGTGCTGCAGAATCCCACTTCGAATCTCCTTTACCTGCAAGTAGGGCAAAAATATCCTGCTGACAATGAAAACGATCTGATAAGAGGCTCTCTCTTGGTCAACTTCCTCCCTGAATCAAGGTCACAGTCTGTAAGAGCCAGCCCACCAAGCCTCTGCCTGTGCACAGCTGTGTGCCTTGCTTTCCCCTTGCCAACTGTTTGCTGCCTCTGGCAACCACTTTGCCATTGTCATCTGTTTGATGTCTCAGAGACATCAAACTCACTCAGCTGTAGCTAGCCAGCCCTGGACTTCTTCACCTTTCCACAACATGCAAAACAGCCGTTTGTCAGATGCAAGTCTGTTTTCTAGCACTTAAAAAAAAAAAAAAAAAAAAAAAAAAAAAAAAAAAGTTAGAAAAGCACTTGTGATTTCATTCCAACTAAGTTCTAACATTGGTTCTTTACTCCATCACCAGCCATGTTTTAATTTACACTAGTAATTAGTCCTTCATGACATTTTCAGATACGGCTTTTCTTATGCAAAAGAACTTTCAAAGCAAAACATCAAAATTTTCATCTGCACTGGAGCATGTCTCATATCATGTGCCAGAAACAATTTTATTAAGAAAAAAAAAACATTTAGAAATGTATAAAATAAGGGAACCTGCAGATAAGTGTGTCACACAGCTGTTGATATGGGCTTAAAACACTAAATCAACAAACTGCAGAAGAAAAGTGCTCAAAGTGAGGTTGAGATACAAACCAGTAATGTCAAAAATACCCCTGCTCACTTCTTCATTGTCAGCTACTTCTGTACTCATTTTAAAAATGAGTAAAATGTATCAAATCAGAAACATTTTTACTTCTCAAGAGATCCAAGATAATAATATAAAATCAGTAAGATAACCAAACTATCAAAAATTACTTAATTGCCACAATCCTTCCTTTCAAATTAGGCAGTTTTGTGTCTCTGGAATAGGTCACGTTCTCATTCCACAAACAAACAACACAAGGCTGAACACTTTGTGAAGCTGCTGTTTCTATTTATACTCAGGCCCACGGGATTTGCTTTAAGCATACGTGAACTACAATGGGATGGCAGGAGCAGGGCTTGTGTGTGAGGCATATTCTACTGCTTCCCTGTCCCCACACCATGCAAAAAATGTAAAAAACGTGCTCTTGAGAGAAAAGCTTTATTTTATTAATACTGATACATAATTTATAACAGAAAAACAAAAGGAGCAGAATAGGAAAACTTGCATGCAGATTACCATTATAACACATTAATAAATTCAGAGCCCTGAAACCAAACTGGTTACAAAGCAACAGCAGAAAGAACCACTGATCCACAAAGGAACCATTTTGCTCATTAGGGGTTTTTTATTGTTTTTGTTTTGTAATGCTATAAGTTGTGCCTTTAAGTATCAGCGTGACTTCCTTTCAGTTTGCTTGATACTTTTACCGTCCTTCCCCTGTGGGCCTTTGTCACAGCTCTTCCACTTCACAGCGTGCCAACCGAGTGCTTGATTTTGTGCCAAGAATTATTACCAATGGACCATACTTTTTTAAAAATCTCTCTTTTTACAGAAGCCTTACCGAGCCCTTTAGAAAAACCCACACCATTTTTACTCAGGACTTTAGAGTTCGCATTTTTATGATTTTAAGCAGATGAGGAAATTTAACACAACCTTTTGGAGAGAAGTTCAGGTTCATTTTCCTACCCACAATGTAGCATCATAAACAATGAAACAGTTGCACGCCTATCATGATTTTCACTTACATAGATGCTAAGACACTAACTGAATTTTATTATTACACATGATTTTCTACGAAATTCTTTTCACCAGAATATCGGTATTATAGCAGTTTTTTCTATTACTTTCAAGACTGAATAAATTGCTTTTATTCACATGCAGACTAATTACATACAAAAATAACTTTCTTTTTCATGACCACACAGTGTTCACGGGCATTCTAAGTTTTATAGTTAACACTCTTCTTGTTTACTTTTTCCAGTGTTATCAGCACTACCATACCACAGGATCCCTCCTAGATTTAGAGTTTCTAAAGGAAAAAAATCATGTTTAATACTCTATTACATATTTCACTGTCAGCTGCACCATCACTTCATTTGTTACTTCAAACAGTCCCTTTTCAGTTGTAGTCTTTTACATTTTTACTTTCATTACCTGAGAATGCATGGTATTATTTTCCATCCTTTCATTGTTAAGTAAACTGTCTTCATTAAGGCTTTCTTACCTATATGTCCAGTTTACACCTTCATTTGACATAACTTTGAATTACTGCATCTTTCTCCTACCTTCCTGATATTTTGAAGCAATATGCTTTTAGCTGCAATGTAAACTTTAACTGAGAAGCCACCGAAAAAGGCTGAAGTCTTCATTTTTAACAAGGAGCAGCTTAATTAAAGAAAAAAATCTACCAAATTCCTTGAAAAGTTTTCTTAGTATCTCACTAGTGATGAATTATCGTCACTGAATAAAATCAAAGAATCTTACCTCAGGTCTAAATCTGCCTAACATCAACTTACAGGTCTTGCTAGGAAACTAATGAGTCCATTAGAAAGTAGAAAAATTATCCCTGTATATGTTTTTTTCAGACTACTGTTAATCTCAAATTATCCAATAAATTATTTTTTTACCTTTAAAATATCCTTTTACCACCTAAAATACAGATAATTTCAATAGCTTTGAAAATGAGAGCTTATTAACACACTAGGAATTTTGGAATAAAAATATTCCAAAAAATCTCAAAATATTTTTTGACACATATTGCATCAGCATGCTACTATATCTGACTTAGTGACTTCAGTTCCTCACCCTAGCCTAGAAAAAAAAGATTTACTAGAGATGAAATGTTAAGATTTTGTTGTCCTGTTTTCTGGTTGACTCTGGTGACCATATCCATCTTTGAAGAAGCTAGTCATATGTTTCATAAATTAGATTATCTGTTCTGTACACAACACTCAACTCACAGTTACTGTAAACCTAAGTCTATACTTCAAAATCTTTTTAGAAAAACATATTCTTTCACCAGAGCTCTAGAATGGTAACAATCTGGTCAGAGTGTTTCTGTGACAACTATACACATATATACGATAGATTTACTTACATATTCTTGATACAGACTTCTCCCTCTAGGAAGAAGGGAGACTTTCTGAAGACTTTTTTGTTAGTGATGAGGTAGATTAAGTTTTTTAGTTGCTTTTTTTTTTCTTCTTACTTGGTTCTGTAGCATGTGGATATTATTACAAGCCAAAAAAATCAGGAAAACAAATTCAGATGAAACCAATCCCCATAACTAGATTTACTTTACAGGAAACTGCATTCGTTTAGTGAGAGCAGTCATAGGATAAGTGACCTAAACTACAAGCAATTATTAAAGAACAGAAAAGACCAACTTTCTTTTGAAATAAATCCACTCAGAAGAAAGACGACAGAGTGCAAAGTTACAGATATTTGCATAGCCCTGCCTAGAGCAGATGAACAGCATAATATACTGTGCTCTTTCTATGACCTCTCATACACAATTCAGCATCAGTTTTGAGCAGCCTGAGAAGCCAAAAAATAAATACATTCTCAGCCAATTATACTTGGTTGGCCAGCCTGTAGGCAATAAAAAATAACATCTGGTACTCTAGAAACCTACATTTTATACCAGGTTTGTATTTTTCAGCATTAAAGCAATGAAGCAAAATTATAGGTTTTTAATTTCTCACAAAACAGATGATGACTAGATGAAAATCAAGGTTCCTTTACCGAGAACTTGCAGCAGTGCAGGCTGCTGGCTCCAGAGATTGCAGCTGCTGGACACTCTCAGCTAATTACTGGCACACTGAGGAGCATTTACCTAAAGCCAGGGAAGGGAAATTTGAGGCACAAGGCTCACAGAGGAAGACTGGAGGTTTGGATAACAACTTGGGTTATGCTTAATAGTAACTATGAAGCTTAGTATCTTTGAGGAATCAAAGGCAGTTAGACAAAAGATACTTTTAAGGATCTGAGCCATTTTTTTAAGTCAGGGAAAGTAATAGGAATGCTCCAGATGCCCCAAAGGAAAAGGGCAATCTGTCCCACTAGGACACTAAGTTGCCCTACTGATGTATGCCCATCTGACTGCTGCTATGTGGAGCAGCAATGACTGGGAGCCTGCTAAATAGGTTAATCACCCAGCCTCTCAAGTGATTTAACCTATACCTGTTTTCCCGTTTATATTTGGAAGCTGACAATGAATGGGCTAGGAACAATCTACTGTATTAAAAACATCTTTAACAATATCACAGACTTTAACAACCTCCTATAAATCATTGAGAATTACACAAGTATTAAAATGCATGAGACTGCTACTTAATAGCATCCTGTACCTTTGCAACTTTAAATTAGCTAGGCAGTCTTCGCAAATGTAATCACTGAACTCAAAATGTAATTTTTTATTCATTTCCAAAAGGGACACTTTTATAATTATGGCTGTCACATTAGGACAGTATCCCACAAATCTAAAAGGCTTTGAAAGGAAGGGCAGTCATTCTAAAAGATTGAAGTACCCATCAAACACCATTTGTAGGGATAAGACTGTATTTTGCCTCATGAGGATTTTGTTTTTTGTTATGAAATGAAGTGCCCTTTTCTTCTGCAGATTAGACAACCACTAAAACCCCAATATAAGAACAACTGTAAAAATCATAAATGGTTGATAATTGACTGTATCTCTTCAGTCAATTACATGAAGTATCTCTGTGATAATGTAAGAACACGTCCAGATCATTAAGCTCTAAACCACTAGGTAAGATCATCTGTGATAAAGTTCAATAGTATATTAATGACTAATTTATCTCCCATATGAGGGAATTTCAAGAAATTTTAGTTGAGAAGTAATTTTGTTGTAAAATCTCAATGACAACTGTCATCCCTAACAAACCTCAGTTGTAACCTAATTAGGTATTGATAACAAAACACACTAATTTATACTGTTTTGTCATTCTGACATGTAGAACTAGGCTCATCACATTCCTACTAGCAGAGTTTAAAAAGACAGCCAAATGACTGTTAAATCTCTGTGGGACAGAATTCAAGTTTTCATAAACTTCAATGGATGTTACTTGTCTGGGATCTTCAAGGCTCCCTGCTTCTTCAAAAGAACTCTGCCCTAGCAGGTATTTGAATCCTGCTGAAGACAAATGGGACGAACAGAAGACCTTACCACTTTCTACAACCTCCAAGATCAGAGTTTTTGAATGTAACTGTCAGTGTAAAGACTGGATTGGGACATTCTTTCTGAATTATGCATTTCAAATAATAAATCAACAAAAAAATCACAAACATGAACAATTAACATATGCAAAAAAACTTTTTCACAGTTCACAGTATATGTGTAATCTTTCCTAGCCCCATGCAAGCAGTGGAATCTTTTTTCATAAACCCACCAGATCACAGTACTATGTAACTCCACCCTGGAAAAATACAATTAAGATTTATTTCTCTGAATGACAGAGTATCTCTCAAATAAAATTTTTGTTACAAGTTAAAACGGTAGCTATATGTAGTTTTCTCTTTCCCTTAGGAGGGAACTCAGTAAATCAGGGCTCCTGGGTCACGCCCAGCCCTGACTGTCCCTGACCCTTCCTGGGGCTCCCACCTGCAGCCCAGGACCTCACCCCAGTGATGCCACAGCACTGGTGGTCTCCAGCTCCCCACAGCCCCTACTGCCCTGGCCCCCACGGAGCTGGGCCCACCTCTGGGCTCGTGTCCCAGCCCAGCCTCAGGAACCCTGGGACCCCAGGAGGAGCCCAATGCCCTGCCGCCCCTCGCCTGTCCCACTCCTGGCTGGAGGTGGGATGGACTCTGGTGCCAGGCCCTGCCCCAACAGACCCCTGAATCCCCAGGAGCCCCCAACTCTTGTTGCACTTTGGCATTATATGCCCATATGAGAAAATGCGTATACTGCATTTTTATTTATAATTTTTAAAAAATCATAAAGTAGTAAATATCTACAGTACACAGCCACACTAAATATTGACTGCTAATATTTAAAATACGAAATATGCGGTATAAACGCCACAAGTATATAACTCAAACCTCACNTTTTTTTATTGCTCTTGCATGTTAAGTGAAAGACCACAAAAATCTGGCAAGATTGTGCATCAGTGCAATTAATTTCTATATTAACTACACCCATTTAATAGCAATGCAAATCACTTTCCCATACAGATTGGTATTAACCAATGCTGCTAAAGCACTATAGTTATTCAGCTATTTCAGTATATCACATATGTGGCTCTTTTTTATTGCTTTAAGACAGATAGAAATTTTACACACCTAAACCTTAAAGTAAGTGATGTTCAAAGAAGACAGCAAAGAGTTCCCTTTTTTTAAGACTATGGTCCAATATAAAGCAAAAAAATTAAAAACATCTAAATGGAACAGATACAAGATGCAAAAAGAAAATACTTTTACGAAAAGACTACAATACAAACACTCTTTCTGAGAAAGCTTGGTAAAAGGAGAAAAACTTGCAAAGTATCTTGCTTCCTTAACTATCTCATGAATAGTTTCCACACCATAAAACTTGCAGTGCTTATTTGCCTGTAGCATAAATCAGAAGTTTCAGCTTCTCTTAATGTCACACAGACTTGGCATTAAACCTTCCTGGCTGGTGCGCAGGTTTTCCTTCTCTATTGGTTAAGACTAATTTGCTCCCCATGTCCCTTTTCCAAAGTCACTTAAAAGCTTTATTAAAACAGGCTTCTTGATGAATCTGTGTTCCTATGTTTGAACAAGAAAAGATACTGAAATCTCGTATGAGAATGTCCACATAATCTACTCCAAAAGCCATCTCAAAGCTGTAATTAAAACACTTTCTCAGCCCAGTTTCAAACAGTAATGTGGATGTCACTCTGCTGTTCTCTTTCAAAGACTAATGTATACATGAACAGAGTTCAATATCAAGAAATTAGAATAATGTGCACCATGGTGTATGGAAAGCTTGTGTTTCCTTTAGTGACAGTGGAAATGAATGACCAGTTACATTAAAGCATGGGCTACATCCGAGAAACATTAAAAGGTAAAGAAACTGAAAGGAAATAATTTCATAGATTTGACAAACAGCAGATTTAAGTGACTGACCTATGGCTTCACAGGGCATCAGAGGCAGACCTAAGTACTCCCGAGCTTTTCTAAATCACAGACCAGTGTATTTTTTTACAAGATTCATTTTCTCACTGTGCACTTACATCCCATTTACAGATTCCCAAGCATATAGTCTCAAATTTTTCATTTCATATTCAAACTACTTCTGCACACTACATTAGTAGAAACAAATGAGAATATTATTCCTCACTGCTCTATTTCAATTCCTAAGTAGGTAGTTTGAAGTACAAGATTACATTATCTGTAACTTACTAAAATTGTACATGCACTTTTATCTTGTAAGCACAAGTTACACCTTTGAAAAAAGGCTGTTCTTTCAAAACAGGGCCATTCTTACTGCTAATTTTAAAAAAAAGAGTAAGTTTTCTAATTAGGTTTCTGTCTTGTTACAATCACTTTCAAAATGAGTATAATTTAAAAACTAAATAAAAATGATGCAACAATGGTCGATGTTGGGGGGTTTTTTGTACATATAATACATGAGAGATGTAGGCTTTAGGCTATTTAAGACCTTTTTCTTATAAAAAAACAAATGAACTGCCTCGCTGTCTTCAGCTTCACTTTGCAGGAGACAGAAGACAGCTTACAACAAGAAAAGCGTATGTGCAATCTACAAAGGCAATTTGTTCATTATGGACTGAATGAAGTTGTATGACTCAATTTTCCTGCAATGTTTCTACCGGCTGAGTGACCCCGAACAAAGAAAGTAAAAAATTATCTAAAATGGGTTGTCTCCTCACTCCTTGATGCAATTGCTTCTCAGTCCTAAGAAATGAAGATTAACTTTTGCAAAACGCTTTTAAGGTTTTTATTTAAAGTAAGCATGGAAGCTACATCTGTTTGAGAAAGGAAAAAAATACACGTTTCTCAGTTTTTCAGAGGAGACAGTAAATTGTGAAAGAAAAGAGCCATCTTCTATAGGAGACATATAAACAAATGAAGAATTTCATCATTTCAGGAGTATTCCTACCAACAAATAGGTTGTATTAAAAAAAAGTAAGCTGCTCTATAGAAATATCAGATTAATTTCCATAATATTTTACATGGTATAGAACACTGCAGAAGTATGAAGCCTTGTTAAATTAAACTTCATGTTATATTTTGAGATGTAAATTGACAGCTTGTTTCAATTAGTTGAAACTAAACTCTACCAAAATGCCTTAAGGCAAGAATTTAGAGACCATCCTATGTGTTATTCTCAATGTACTCCAACCACTTTGCTGAATTTGCAGACCTTTCAATTACAGTCTCTTCACTTTCTTTTGCCTCCATGTGCTCGGTAATACTGAACACCTCGTAGCTACTAAATGACAAAAAAAGGTTGCCAGTTCATACAATGTCCAAAATGTGGAAGGAACTATAAGGTACTGCTTTAGTTCACTGAACTCCAGATGACAGAATGTCACAGAGTAAGCTTCAAAAGATCTCTATACAGAGCTTAGTAAGAAATGACCTTATTCAGTTCCAGAAGGTCCTAAACGCCAATTATCTCTGAAATCCCAAACAGAATATTAATTAGATTTCCCAGCCAAAAAGTTTGTATATGTCATGGTAGAAGTAGAAAAGACACTAGAATTTGACTCAAAAATAAAGCCACTAATGTAAAATGCAGTGTATTAATTACTTTTGGAGACAAGGGGTTAAGAGACCAGACTGCTTAGACGAGACCTAGCAGAGAAAGCTCCTTAAATATCTTACTGGAAGTTTCTTACATAAATCAGGTGCAAAATATCTAACTATTGGCAAATTATACGGGCATATAGACTGAGTTAATTTTTCTTTTTTTTTAAGAGGAAACATTTGATTTTAAACTACAGAACAAGAGCTAATAAAATAGAAGCATTCCCTCATTTTTTCTAAATACTTTTCCTTTTAAAAAAAGAATTAACAAGATCAAGCCACACCATAATATTTCCTCGTTGTTTTTTCTCGCAAGCTATGAACAGAGGCAAACAACTTTGCCACCAAATAATGATAAATAAAGTTGGAACTGGAATGTTTGTGGAAGGCAAAATAATCACTGTGTATTCTTTTACTAAAACAGAAGAGAAATGGGCAGATATTAATTTTTACACCTACATGCAATATCAATCAATTTTATTGCTCATAAAAAAAGACAAAAATCCCACATACATGAACATTGTTCTGAAGTAATCATTACCAAAACTGGAGGGTGAATGGCTAGCCACCGTCCTATCTGCTCTTCTTTCTAAATCATCATATTTACACAAGAAGGAAGAATTCAATGAACTAGACAATAGTAAGCAACAGACCATATTCATGCTGATGTCACCGTTTTGAAATTAAAGTTTAGCAATCAACTGTTTTACTTTCTAATACACTGTTTTTACCTTCCACACTACAGAGAAGAATTTTTTCAGATTTTCTTGACAACAAAAAACAGAAAAAAACCCCCAAAACTTTCTTTTCATTTCAGCTGCAATGTTTTATTCTAGCTGAAGGTGATTTTTTTTCTTTTTAAATGGGCAAATTCAAGGCAGAAGACTATTTGGAATTGAAAACTATAAATATTTCATTAAGATGTTAAAAAATGTTTCAATGTCTGTAAAGAAATGTCTTTAACTTTTCTAATTTTTTTTTTTTGTTAACAAAAACAATAACCCAGTCATAACTTGATCTGAAAAATAAGTCTGGCTATCAAAACAGTAATTTTTAGATAATAATTTCTTTCTTCACAAAATGAAGCCTCTGCTGCTAATACTGAATTCTGTGTTTTCAAAAAAATTTCTTTTTCAAAGATGCATTTGTATTAAATGTTTCCAAAATATTCCTCTAAAACTGTGGAATCCAAAATATTCCTCTAAAACTGTGGAATTAAAGCCTGAAAATATTTTAAAGCATTTCTCTTCCACAGAAAATCCAACATACAATAAAAAAATAATGTTTTAGATAACTAATAACATTTTACAGTTTGATTAGGCAATGACATTAATTTTGTAATTTTTTAAAATAAAAATTAATAGAAACTTTTTTGCAGAAGCACTTGAATTTTAATGAAAGTTCTTGGTTATCAGAACACGTGTTATTGCTGTAAGAACTCCTCTGGCAATGGCAGTTCATCCAAGACTGGGCATCCTTGGCCATCTGCTTTACCCATATTCCTTGTAAACCCATTCTTAAGAGTGATTAAAACTGTTCCCAACAAGGGTGTATATTATGACAAAAAATTGCTTTCAGAAGGCACAAGCTGCAGAAGTTTTTTTGGGAAAAAGGTAAGATACCCTAGAAAAGAACCTCAAGTCTCCAATAGATACAAATATGGATTTTACTAATAGAAATTAAAAGAAAGATCATGAGGGATACTATGGCTAAAACAAATTATATAGCTTGTATTACTACATCACAAAACTACCACCCTGTCAGAATAAGAAATATATTATTTATCTTCAGCATGTAGAGCATCATCCTTTTCAAACCAGAAGATGTCACAAACCATTTAAAATTCTGCTGATGTATAACCTTCCATGTGAATATTCTAATAATATCTACTTGACTTCGACTTATGTCACAGTTTTTCATACATAGCACACTTTATACTCACTAAATAACTCACTTCTGGAGGACAATGTACAACAATCATGAGTCACAACTGACTCATGGAAAAAGACAAGGTAGGCAGGTTACCTTCTTACTGAAGGATATGTTCTGTGCAAAAGTGACAACAGAAAAATTTTGCAAGGACAATCTACACTGTGCTCTTACTCCTCTCAGAAGCAGGGCTGTTAAGAGAATCCCAAAAGTATTTTGCATTCAGTAGTACCAATATCTTTCGCTTCTTCTTCCTTCCTTGGGTAAAACACTTGCATTGATGAGTCCACTAAATTTAACTTAATACTGGATGTGGTCACATCTGTTTCCATATTTTAAGTGCATCTGAATCAGTACCTTGTAATTAATTAGTACGTTTTCTTATATTTATTTCATTGCTTGCATTCAGACAAGACATTAATGTATAAGACTGGCATGTTTACAAATATCTAAATCCTTTTTATGTTGTGGCTGATTTTTCGTATGTGTTAAGTCTTCATGGAGGTGAGGATACCAGCTGGTGATATCCTAAGTGATATCTTTAAAAAAAACCCAAAAACAAAGTAAGTGGGAGAGGCTCAAAAGGGACTAAATCAGTTTGGGAACACAAACACTTCTATTTTAAGATTAGCATATAAGCTGAATTTTAAAACCTGCCTTCAGCTGCAAATGACAGAAGTTTGAGAAAGCATTCTGGAGATCTCACAGTACAGGGCTTGTCCTTTCCTACCTCCTTTCATTAAGCCCTTGCTTTAATAATTCTTTGTGAGCAGCTGGTATGTGTACATTCTAGAAACAAATTTATGGGTTATGAACTTGGAAACACTTGCCTTTATATTATGCCTGAGGTCATTCTCCCATCTCCAGAAAAATCAAACAAAGAATTGTAAAGCTGTACCAGCTCTTAACTGTATAGGCCTAGAAAACTTCTGCTTTATGTTCAGTTCAGTGCCATATGAATACTTTTTGTTTGTTTAAACAACCAGTGAGAAAGAAGAATTTTCTTCTCATGTGGATGTCATCTTTAAAATAGATCTAAAAACATCTCTAAGTGTAAACTCTTTCTTTTCTAAAACCATGAGTAGAAGAAACATTTTGTGACTACTTTAAAGGGAGTCTTAGCACATCATTAACACCACGCCAATTAGGTAGCAAGGTTCTTCTGAAAAACAAAGAGGCATCATGGTGTAGGACTCAAAAATACAGCACTGTATTAGGACAAGCAGGATTTCATACCTTTAATATCTATCTGCTACAATTCTTCTAGAAGATAAGTACTTTCTGGTTTATTCTGTCCAGGGCTAAAGTGATTCTATTTCTATAATGTCTGAGAATACAAAAAATGACCAGCAATAAAGAACTTATTTTTCTGTATCTTCAAACATAGATCAGAACGTTGGTTTTTTTATTACCTTAAATTGCTACTGATCTTCTTGTAATTCTTGCTATCACAGCACTGTAATATGCAAGTAAGAAGCAAAATTATCATGGGTATATTAAAACAGAAAATAACTATCAGTGTACGGTTCAGATTCAAGCATGACTAAGTTAAGAAGAATTGTAGCCAGCTGAAATTGGGCAATCAGAAATTCTATGACAAATGTACACATTTTTGCAAGTCTGATTCAGGCGGAGATCTTGTTTAGGCGGAAACCATTTGGTTTAGAAGGCCAGTTATCAACTTTCAGACTTAAATGTAGGTTCCCAAGTAATCTCCACTGATACTCAGAAAGTATGCCGAGGTTTCTGTTTGCATGGAAATAAAAGCATCTTGCCCATGCACAGTATTATTTCTGAAGACTTAATCTGAGAATTTATCAAGGCACAAACATGTTCAATTTGTGAAAAACTATGCTGCTTCTTGAAAGCATTTTTTTAAATTACAGTTTGCAGTAAACAATACTTCATCGGATCTGTCCGTACCATCCAATATTGAGCCTCTGTAGGGAATATATACAATATATGTGAGTTACTATTAGATTGTTGACTGTATGCTCATAACGGCATGCCACAATTGTGGCAAGAAGTAGTAGTAGTTCACCCTGAAAATCATTAGGACTACAGAAAAATAAATACAGATTTCTCTCTTAATACAGGAGAATTTTAAATTTGTATTACAGCTAAAACCCTAAGTAGAGTCACATGGAAAGGAAAATGAGGTACTGAAGGTAGTCGAATATTCAATAAAAAAGGATAAAGAGATGGGACAAGTCAGTTGATTTACTCTCCACATATACAGGGTTAGAATTTTAAATGTGTTTTGGCTGACAAAGTTTATGCTAGTTTATAGAAGATATAAACAGCAAACCAAATTACAGCAGAGTATCTGTATCTGATATGAATGTGTATCAATTACTGAACTATAAGAAATCCTTTATCTTAAAATACCCCAATTTTCCTGGTATATTTCTAATATCAAGGTTTTACTGCTAATGAAAAATCATTTTAATAGGGGCAATTATTGGTGAACCTAGTGTTCACCAATTCAGAAGTATTGTCTTCTACATGTTTTGACCAAAGATATATAGCAATGTGCTTATGCATCAATTATATGAGATAGTATTCATCCTTGACCTTTGAGAAAAGAAAACATTGCAAATGTGTTCAGCATATCTTAATGTCTTGGATATTCATTATTTCCAATGTCAACCTGGTATTATTAAGCAAAGAAAGTAGAAAGACACAAACTTAGTGCATAATCTCCAAATTCCATCTCCAAAACACATTTCCCCAAATAACACATTGTATTCCTAGTACTAAAGAAAGTGGTTATGGTTTTTTTCCAGGAGATGAAAAAACTTGTTTTTTGAATGCAGCATTTGTCTCAGTGTTCAATACCTATAAGGTATTTGTCATCATGACAGGAAAAAAAAATACAAAAATCTGAATTTTGCATTTCATACTCAGATACTCTTATCAGTCTTATTTTGATAGTGACAAGAGTACTTTTGATCACAGAATCATAGAATCAATTAGGTTGGAAAAGACCCCTGAGATCAAGTCCAATTTATGACCAAACACCATCTTGTCAACTAGACCATGGCATAAAATGTCAGGTCCAGCCTTTTCTTACACTATCTCCAGGGAAGGTGACTCCACAATCTTCCTGGGCAGCCCATCCCACTGTTTCAGTGAGGAAATTCTTCCTGATGTCCAGCCTGAACATAACCCAGCTCAGCTTGAGGCCGTTTCCTTTCGTCCTGTCTCTGATTGCCTGGAAGAAGAGGCTGACCCCCAGCTGGCTGCAGCCTCCTTTCAGGCAGTTGGAGAGAGTGATAAGGTCTCTCCCAAGCCTCCTGTCCTAAACAACTCCAGCTCCCTCAGCCACTCCTCATAGGATTTGTATTCCAGACCCTTCCCCAGCCTTGTTGCCCTTCTCTGGGCATTCTCCAGCACCTCAATGTCTTTCTTGCAGTGGTGGTCCCAGAACCGGACACGGGATTCGAGGTGTGGCCTCACCAGTGCCCAGTACAGGGGAACAATCCCTGCCCTGGTCCTGCTGGCCACACTATTGCTGATACAGGCCAGGATACCATTGGCCTTCTTGGCCACCTGGGCACACACTGTATCATGTTCAGCTGCTGCTGACCAGCAGCCCCTGGTTCCTTTCTGTCCCTTTGCTCAACTTGCTCCTTAACTACTTGCTCTTTAAGGACTAGTTCAATCATTGATTGAAATAAGTGGGAAAACCTTCATACTGATTTTCATCAACTCTGGCTTAGGGCTTCACTTCCTGTGCAGACTGACTTTCGCTCTACCCCTTCTTACAGAATTCTGACCCTTTGATACAGAGGTATGGTTTATCTACTTGGGCATTACCTTTTCCTTATTACTCCTTCCCTTTATTTATCTCTTATGTTCCCTTCTGCTTAGAGTCTCATTAAGAACAGAAAAATTCTATATGGGAAAATAACAAATCTGTAATTTTGGTTACTTCATGATTTCAAATAAACCAACCTACAACAAAGAACTTTACTGTAGGTCTCCAAGATTTAATACTTTCTGTTTTGACAGATGATTGATTGACTGTCATAACAAATTGACTGTCACAGTATAATTGGGATTTTTTTACATCTCATACACGGTAAAGAATGCAGTTCACCAGCAATGATTGAAAGAAAAAAACCCTATAATCTGACACTAAATAGGAAAAAACTTAAAGGACAAGACATACTCAGCAAATGATAATTTGGAACAGATTCTTGAGTAGACTACAGAAATGTTACATTATACAAAATAAGGTTACTACCTATTTTATTTTCTACCTGGCCCCTAACTTCTATACATAGAAGTTCAGATTTCTGGGGATCATGTGAAAGATACATATTCATCAATACAAAACAAACCTGTTTCTTCAGAGTCAACAGGAAAACTCTGCACACCTCAGTGAGAATTAAATTATCCCTACTTTTGAAATAAAAGAGGCCCCTAACAAATTATGGTTTTGAGCAAATACTCAATAGTACGGGAAATCATTTGTTAAGATAGAAGAAAGCCTGAATAAGGCACTTCTAAAAGCTAATTCTTTAATATTCTCTTTTTTTTTTTTCTTTTAATAGAGAACTTAAAAAGAAGGGAATATGTTTCCGAGATGTTCTTGGATGGTGTCTCAGCCTCTACCATCCACTTTCAAGGACATGAGCGGAAAGTAAACTAACAGAGTTAAGCTTTATAAAATTGCACTATTTTTTCCAGCTTTTCCTCACTGTGTAACAGGATAGAATAGTTCAGCTGGAAGGAACCTACGATAATCACCTGGTCCTACTGCTTGACCATGTCAGGGCTGACCAAGTTAAATCGTATTGTTGAAGCCATTGTCCAAATGCTTCTTAAACACTGACAGGCATGACTATAGCTGTTACGAAAACTATGGTGTCTATAATTTTGATGGCAACAGCTTCATTTATAGGGTCTTGGATAACCATCTGTGCTCTATTCTGTTGACCAGCACTATTATATTTTTTCTCATATTCATTCATGTGCCTTTATAAACATTCAGATAATGAGCCATCAATAGTTAATGCAGCAGTTGATGTACCTGGTTCAAGCTAAAATAATTGATATCAATGTTTATGAAGCAGATAAGAGTGAAATGGGAGTACATAGTCTTGTTGACTGCTTCAGGCATTCACCACATGTTCCTCCTCCTCTAAATATTTATGTTTCTATCTTTTTTTCCCCGTATCCCATTTTATTCCTCTGCTGAATTGTCTCATCAGTCTTCTTCAGTCAACAAGTATTTATTAAGAAGCCCAAAGCTTTTAAGAGAAAATCTCCATCTTATAAATATTTGCAATGTGCTACTGAATACACAGAACTTCAGAACAGCAAGGGAATAAACTCATACTTGAAAATAATTCAAGTTTTTACTTGTATGTATAATTACACCTATGACTGTGATCTGTCAGGAATATGATGGCAGTTTAAAAAAAAAAAGATAGTCCAGAGAGGACCCAGCTAAAGCGTTGTCTTACTTAAAACACAGATACTGTCAGTCTGTCTTTTATCAGATAATATTAGTTAGGAGTCATCCACCAGAATAAAATTGGTATTTAACAACAAGAAAACACCTTTCATTCATTTTTTTGTAAAAAAAAAGAACTGCCATGTGCTGTTATGTTGCACGTTCTGTTACTGAGGAAAGAAAATCTTAAATCTTTCCTAAACAATTCTTAGGCTGGGCACAACTAATACTTCAGCGCTGCACTGCACTTAAACCATTGTAACTTTATAATGCCAAGTTTTCTTTGAATTCCACATGCTTTGTCTCCCCCCATACATTTAAATCCTGTAAAAACATGTATTTCCATATTTACTCTATTAGAAATAATAGTTATGTTTGGTATCTGATTTTTTGCATACATCTCAATATGCTCCCCTCAATATTAATATCTTGATACAGATAGCTAAGATAATTAGCAAAAAAGCATCATTCCAATTTGTTTATGAAAATATTTCTGTTATTTAGTAATCTAAACTGATTTTGGCAGTCACGAAGACTTGCTGCTTGCACTGGTTTTAATGGGAACTGCAGGGATTCAGAACACCTGAAAATTAACACATATTTATTTAGTAGCCTGCACAACTATATTCTAAGACAGAGGAAATTTAGAGATGGCAAAAAACACTGGGCTAAGCTTTAGTTTTTACACATGAATACAGAGTGTCTCGCTGGATTTTTGAGACAGAAAACTTGGAACTCTGACCTCAGACACGTTTCACTCAGATCTCCATTTTACTGCTTGGAATTCTTTTTAAATTATTCCCTGGAAATGTGAGAAAAATGCATAATCTTGCAAGATAAAAAAATAGACGGAGAACTTACAGAAATCCTTCACACAAGAGGATGCTTTTAGAACCTCAGAAAAAGTACTGATTATTCATTCAAATATACAGGATGCCATTGGTACTCTATGTTCTTCAGCATAGCCAGAAAGAAATAAATTGTGGAAAAAAAACTATCATTCCATCTTCATCAGAGGAACAAGAGCTGTTTTGAGAACAATACTGTGGGTCAAGCTATTATTTTCACCCAAACAGCAAATGTCCAATCTTAAATAAACAAAGTGTATTTTAATTATGACTATTTAAAAATCTGTGTATTTATTTCTGTTGGGCTATTTTATTTTTGTATCTATATATGTATCTGTACAATGACAGTATTTTGTATCCATGCCCTATATACACACACATCTAAACAGAAAACACAACCCCAGAATAAGGCCCTACTGACTCCCTCTTTTCTCCCTATACCTTTCTTGTCTCTGGCAGTAAAAAATTCATTGCTCACTGTATTGGAAGAAACTGCAAGGCTATCAACAAAATTCTCTAATCACAATCCTATTAAAGGTTAACATTGATCAAATTACATAAACTGGTTCAATAAAACAAGGTCATTACATTTCCCTCTTTGAATTTTCCCTTCTATCATGCCTCCAGCAAGCATTTCTAAATGAGTGTTATCTTATTAGATCAAATAAAACCTTAATGATTACTACTATATTTCTATTACTGATTTTATTACTGAATTATTGTAGCTAACAATTACAATTTAGTTGAAATCTATGGGTTACCAGAGGATATCAAAGGATTCATTTTAGTATTGCAGTTTCACACTCCAAAGAGTTCTACTATCTATATCCAGATTTTCAAATAGTGCTGACAATAATACCTATTGCAGAGAAAAAAAAAAAAAAAAATCATGACACCCAAAAGAATTTAAACTTAACTAGAAGTAGATGCTTAGATCTCCACCACAGAGATTCACTGGAATCACAACATACTCAAACTTGCTGGAAATAAACAAATAAGTTTTTAAAAAAAGAAAATAGAGTTCCAAAGGTCTCTCTCAGTATAAATTATTCAATGATCTCTACCAAATAATAACATATCTGGACTGCTTTAGTTTTAAAAGGTCTATTTTAAAGGCAGGTGGTTTTATACCCGTGCATAGAAGAATTCAACCCACATCAGTTAAACTGTCTAAAACCATGCAAACTAGGCATTGTGCTCCAGCCACACCATCCCGAGTTGCAGAAGACAAAGGCACAGACTGCGAGAATGCAGAACTGCTCCCTGAAGAGCAGGTTTGAGATTATCTACATCTAAGGAACCTGAAGGTGCACAAGTCCGTGGGACCTGATGAGATGCACCCACATGTCCTGAGGGGGCTGGCGGATTAAGTGTCTAAGCCATTATCCACCATATTTGAGAAGTTGTGTCAGCATTGTGAAGTTCCCACTGGCTGGAAAAGCAGAAATGTAGCCCCAATTTTTAAGAAGAGTAAAAAGGAAGATCTAGGAAACTGAAGGCCAGTCAGTTTCACCTCAGTGACCAGCAAGATCATGGAGCAGATCCTTCTGAAAATTATGCTAAGGCACATAGAAAATAATGAGTTGACTGGTGACAGCCAATAGTACTAAAACAGATATATCATAGCTGCAGATTCCAATGATCAATACATGAAAAGATTTATAGCCATTAAAAAATAAAATCTGCTACCATAAACAATTAGTAAAATCAGAACTTTCTGGTAACGTAATATTGAAGAGACAATGAACACAAATGGAAACACAGAAGGTTCCTCCTGAACATCAAGAAACACTTTTTACTTTTTACAGAAAGGGTGACTGAGTACTGGCACAGGTTGCCCAGAGAGGCTGTGGAGTCTACCTTCAGAGATATTCAAAAGCCATCTGGACACAGTCCGGGGCAGCCTGTTCTTAGTAACCCTGCTGCAGCAGACAAGCTAGACAAGGTGACCTCCTGAGGTCCCTTCCAACCTCAACTATTCTGTGAATAATAACTTCTAAGTAAATCACTAAGCAAGTACATTATTAATGAAGAAAATAAACTTGACTAGAGAGTGATAACTTATTAACATGTTCATATAAATTATATCTTTCATACCTTGAAACTTACTTTATTTCTTTTTTCTAAGAAAGGCTAAAAGAAACAATAAAACAACCAAGACTAGTTCAGAATTGTTTATCAGAGTACATTTATTACTCTTATGTTTTTTATGTGTAAGTCTTACAGTGACATACACTGTATTTTTCCAGTTTGTTTACAAGGTAGCTAATCAAGGTGAGTTAGAGAAGATTATGGTTAAATTTGCTTGAGAAAGTTGTAACTGAACATTTTCCTCTTTCTAGCCCTCAAAAACAGAGTGAGAGTTCCTAACCTTTTCAGCAGAACACTTTCTTATGGTACAGTAAAAGACCCAATTTTACTCCAATAAAATAAAAATATACTGTTAAGTATTTAGATCTTAGGCTTCCTCATTACAGTGTAGTTTATTGCATTTAGCAATTTTTTTTCTGGACTCAAGAGTCATGACCTAAATACAATAAATTCCTGTTGTTGGGGAACATGCAGTGCAGACCCAAATACACTTTCCTTAGAGGCTTCCGCTGTCAACAGGCAGCTTTGGGAAGAATAAACAAGATCACTTGTGAACTAGATTCTTAATATCTCCACAAAAAAGTCTGAAATAAAGAACATGGGGTGTTCTGGGTCAAGTTCAGAGGTTAACCAAAGGTATTATAACATATAATGTCTTTTATACCAGCTCCATCTTGAAAAGAGTTTGGGGTTTTCACCATGTCTTTGTCTAAGAAAAATGCCATTCCTTCATAATTCAAGACCTTCTTTTGATGAATGATCTATCTTTATTCATGGTACCCTATAATAATTTATTCCTTCATCAACATTATTTTTGCTTTAAAACATTTCTTTCATCTTTACCTGTTCATTCCATCTTCCTGTCTCTCTAAGAAAATCTATGAAATCACTCATAGTCCCTCTCAAGTCAGTTTCTCCAGAAATAAGAAAACTTTAATTAGTCTTTTCAAGCAGAAGATGTTACTTCCTCTTTCCTTGAGCAGCGTTTTTCTGAATCTCTTCCAATTTGAGGCTGACTCTCAATCACTACTGAGCCAAAACTCAGATAAATAAGGTCCAAACCTCCCCTTGGTTTAACTGCATTAATATTTATCTACTTCCAATAGAAATCTCTTACATAACACATTTCAAAATGGTACTTTCTTTTTTTTTTACACCCACCTCCCACTGGCTGCCTACCACCATTGTAAACCATATATTATCCCTCTTTACTACTGCTACCTAAGAGGTCATAAATTTTTTTATTACCTGCTAGATATAAGGCCCTCACCCTTTTACCATGCACTATCATCCCACCTTTGTTACTCCCGTTCTTGTGTATTATCATACTCCCTTAGTTGACTATTCAACTCAATTTTGCGTCATCCAAAACTTCCACTAGCATGCTTCTTCTTAAGCTCAAATTAACAAAAATTTATCTCAAAACGCATTATTAACTACTACTACTCTCCTTCCATCCCCTCAGTCTACTGTAAGTGAAAAATTTTCCTCTCTCTGTTTTATTACTTACCTTACTAATTATTATATTGCTTTTCCTTACACACTTCCCATCTATTAGTAATTTAAGTGGGGTGACTTCAAAAGATATAATTTTAGGGATACTGTAGTTCCCTAATTTAAAAAGTCTGGTACCAAAGAGTCACGTTGAGTTACTTTGTATAATTTTGATAAATTCTTGTCATATTTTTAAGTTAGCTTTTTGATGTATTACTACATTTTCCTCCAAAACAAGTTTTAAAGTCTTCCCTGTTTTGTCATTTAGTCTAGCTGATCTGTAATTGCCTGCTCACTTTTTCCCTCCTTCCTTAAACATAGCTGTTCAATTACACATGGATGTTCATAAAGTTAAGACTGCTAATCTAATGGAAATTAAATTTATTTCAATGATAGCACTTAGCATGACAAGTATATTTCTGTAACTCAAATTTGAAAGACATAGTTAATTATACATTGTTCTGTTGCAGTGCAGACCAATATAAAAACTTAAAGACATCTACAGTCATTGGCTACAGCATTAACAGCTGTAACAGCATTAACTAATAACTCAAGCTTCCTATTTAACGTTATTTATGATTTCCTATTCCCATCAGACAAGATTTTTCAATGGCTGAGTTTTCACGCAGGCTCTTTTTGTTCAGGTTCTATTTATTACAAGTGTAATTATTTTTCCAGAACATATTTTTCACTGCAAACAGTTAAACAGACAATAAACAAAAACAGTGTCCTAACAAAAATGCTTTGGAATATAACTGTGCCAATACACAGTTTCTACATACAAAGCACTATGTAAATACTAAGAAATAATTGAATTTTGAAAAGCACTCAACAGACCAAGAACTAAAAGAATATATTCTGATGAAGCAAAACTCATTAGATGTCACATTAGAACTAAATAATAATTATCATATAGATACCTTATATTTATGTATTCTCCTCCTAAACTGAGTGAAGAGAGAATTCTTCCTCTCCACTAGTAATAAGTCCTAGGTAATATTTTGTCATAAGGCTATAACAGGCAGCTAGCAGGGCAAGCTTGCCATTCATAAAACCATAAACCAAAAATCTGTAAAATACTATGTAGAATATCTGAAGTCCAGAAATGAAACTAAATAGCATGGCAGTAATAGGAAAATCATATTCTTAAAAGACTCCATTACTAGAATGTTATATTACTAAGCCAGCGTTCTGTACTCATAAGAACAGATTTCTACATAATTTAATTACTTACATGAAGATCTAGATACCATATTTGATGGAAAAAACCCCTGATTCTGCTTTAAAGTGTAAGCAGTGTGTCACACAGTTTCTCATATGGGAAACCTACATCTCTCCTAGATACAAGGATGAACACCACCTGAAACACACATTCTTAATGGTACATGGTAGTCCGAAGTGTTCACCTGACAAACCAATTGCTTTTAGGAGGTGTGTAGCTATCATTCAAAAATACATAACACAATATAATTTTATTATTTCTTACTAGAAGAAATAAAGAATAAAATCATATTGTGATCCATTTCCTTAGAATTAGCTTCTTTTAGGCTTTGTATGACATTTATTCTGAATATTATTTTCCTTAGCTAGTCTCCAGTATTTTAGCAGGATTTCTGCGTATGTGAGACTCAGAAACATTAGGGCTTAGACACCTGCTAGCGCTCAATAAAAATACCTCACTATGGGCTCAGTGGAGAGTGCCTCTGCACTAAGCAGCACACTGAATGGGACTTCACAGACGCAGAGCATCCTCTCTTCCTCGTATTTCCAGCAGTAAATCTTTGAATAAAGGATTTATGCTGTCTTTCACTTACTTTTTTCTACTCTTCTATGGAGCGACACCTGTACAAAAGAAGTTCAACTGCCCACAAATAAAGAGAAAAAAGAAAGAAAACCAACCTTGATTTTACTGTATCTCAAGATCATTGCCACTCCTTTTTGTTTGTCCCAAGCCAGCTGCAGGCATTCTTATGTCTGGAGCTAATGCTCAAGTTGCTAATGCTGTTCTTCAAACGATCACAGTCTCTGTCTCTTATTCGGTCCTATCCCACGATATTTCAATAACTTGCTGAGGTTAGCCCTTAAACAACTACTGTTCCCTACCCCAGAGGGTGCCATTTTCCTTTTCTACCCTTAAAAGTTTTCTTACTCATTTCATTCATCCTTATTACCTCTTTATTCCAACCACACACTGTCTTAATTCCTCCCTGGGCCCTCATGGCTACAGTCACATTCCCTTATAAGTGATAGCTGAGAGACACAAACCAAAAAACATGGAGAAAAATTGAATTTTGAATCATGGTATCTTTCCAACCTGTTGCCACATACGCAAACTGAAGTAAGATCTTTCTTTGCTTTTAATTCTAGTATATTAAAAAACAATTATATTGACATATAATACTGAAATATAGTATCACATTAGTATTTTAATTGAAGTAGTTAATTTTGAAGTTCCTAAAAAAGACTAGGATAGCTCCAGATAATGAAATTTATATAAATATTTAAAATTAATTGCATTAAAATATTAAGATATCAGTTGTTTTTGTGGGCTTGTGTAGTACCTTATTTAACCTACATAAGTTAGTTTTATTCATTGTTTATTAGAAACTCTTATGCAGAAGAGTCTCTAGAAAACATCCTCATTCTTTTTGCTTTATTTCTACCATTAGATCTTTGATTTAAATCCCTCACCTTTTATAAATGCTAGAGCAACAGCCAAAAGAACCAGTAGCTACAGGTCTTGATCTTGCTCTCCTTCAAGTCAGCAGCATTACTCCTACTCTTGACTATGAAAAGAGGTCCCACAGAGGTCAAACTAGGTGCTATTAATTCAGTAGGAGTTCTGCAGCTGTCATCAATGGGAGCAAAATTTGGACCTCAAGGAACACATACTGATTGGGGTTAAAGTAAGTGTTATTAGGTAAAAAATTGGTAACCTAAACAAAAAAAAAAGAATTTTTATAAATTCATACCTGAGGCAGTGCTGAGTTCAGCTGTCGCTGGAGGGAGTCTCTGTCATAGATGACATCCTGTAGGCGTTGCTGTGCAAGTGACAAGCTTTCCTGTGTCTCCCGAAGGGTATCAAGGAGACGGTCCCTTTCATCCAGCATGTTCACCATCAGCTGCTCAAAATGAGAATCCGAGTCCGAGCCACTGCTTTGGGACCCCCGTTGACTCATCGGGGTGTCCTCGTTTATCGTTGGCATCACTTCACACATCATTTCTTTGAAAAGAACACAAATCAAGGAACAGCTCTTCAGTAGAGAAAACATTTGAGGATATTTCATAAGAGGAATAAACTCTGTCACACGGACACAGTTAGTAGATTAGTGCATTGTTCCCACTTTCAAACTTGTGTGCAATGTTAATTAGATGGTCAATAGAGACGGATTAAATACAGTGCCTAATTCCACAGAACAAAGACATTGAATTTGCTTCCCAAAACTAAAGAAGACTGATTGGAAGGAGATGGAGGGTTATAGAACATTTTAAATTAATAGTTTTGCAAATAATGCTCTCTTAAAATAACAGAAAATATTTCCTCAGCAATTGTAGTCTCCCTTATCGTTGCTTTGCTCTCTTCTCTTACTTAATTTCATTGTTGAATTGTCAGTATTGATGTCAATAGCTGCCACTAATAGCCAGATTTGGCCTCCTCTAGGCAATTCTACAGTACAGTTCAGGCTAACCATTGATCCAGTATCATGCTGCCTAAACAATGCCAGGTTAATCTATTTTTCTATCTAGTTATTCCCATCCTCAGGGGAAATTATTCTCCAGTGAGCTTGTTCAGTAAGAGGTCAAGAACTAGAAACTCTGCTAATTACATCTCTGTGATATCTTATGCAAATTGAATTACCAGGAACAGAATCACTGTTGTTTGTTTCTTAAATTTGTCCTGAGAAGAGCAAATAACATCACCTAGTCCCATGCTTCAGTTACAAAGCTTCTTATGGAAACCTCAAACCCCCAGTTTGTGTAGAGGGAGAAGCTTTGGGAATCCTTGGCAGAGCTTGCTGGTATTAACTGCTTTGTCCCCTGTCCTGAGGGATCTTGGGATGTGGGACGCCAGCTGGGGGAGCCTGTCTTGCCTCCAGGAGCCTCTCGCAACGTCGTGTAAGTACGTTACACTCAGCAAGGGGCCATCGCCAGTCTCCACTCAGCTCCCACCTGTGGCAAACCAGTTTGGGATGGTGAAGTTCACAGTGAGCAAAAGGATAATTAAAAATTTTCAAGGCCCTCTGCCACTTGCTCAGTTCAATCATAACTTTTTGGTATGCAGTAGGTAGCCGGAGACCATGGTCTCTGCGAGCCCATTCTTTGAGACCAAAGTAAACAATTTGGATTGTCACTGAACCTTTCCTGCCTCACAATCATCAACATCTCATGAGTCACACTTCTTGTCCCAGGGGATTCTCATCAGTGAAGCTTCGTCATTCAAGAAATTGCTTCCAACATCCTACACATGCAGATCAGGTTTCTGGTGTGAAGGGCACAACATTTGCTACCCTTGCACACAGGCTGTGGCAGCGTGAGAGCGGTGCAATTTTGCAGGAACGCTGGTGAGTGTGTGCGAACAGGTAGGGAAACCTCTGTGTGGACAGCTGTTGCTCTCCCAGCACCTTGCATTCAAACTAGATAGGAGATCTCCTCTTAAAGTCATTATGGGGATATGGGAAGCCATATATGTAAGTGGTTGTGGGGTAGCAAGGGAATCCATGAACTGAATGCTCATGGCACAATTACCACATCGTGTCCCTCTCAGCTGTTGTGTTCAGGGAAGGCAGGGGACCATGCATTGTTCTTATTTTGAATGCCTGGACTGCATTATTCTGACAGCACAAGTAACAAACTTGGGCTATGACTAAGACAGCAGAGAAGGCAGGGAATGGGTGGGCAGCTCCTGATGTAGGCAGTTGCTATTTGGAAGTTTTCTCCCACAGCTCACAGCCCCAGGAGAATCTTTAAAAGGTACAGCAGTTCTTGCAGTCCACCTGGTGATGTACATCGCTTTCTGGAAGTTCAGAGATCAATGCCATTATTCCATTGGAACCACAAGCATCCTCTCCCCTCCCCCACCCTGAGAGTGGAGAGAAATACAGAAAAGCAGTCTGCTAACCTGAGCCAGATAGAAATGCTGGTAGGGTGTGACAGAAAGGGATGCTTTGTCTCTTGCAACAGAGAGTAGCAGGAGCTACGGGAATCTTGGACCATGCCCTCACACAGATTGTTTGTGGGGGGCCCACAAGGACCCCAAACAACTCTGAAGGAAACCTGGCTTCTCAAAGCACTCCAGGGTCACCAAGCCACAAAAAAAGGAACAAAATCTCGAACAACTGCAGGTTTGCTGTGGGGCTTCCAAAGAAAAATTTCTTACAGCCTTTCATGAAAGACCTAGTATGCCATGCTGTTCAATTTACTATGATTTGTGTCTTCTTGCCTTTAGAAAAGCATTCTTTCTGTTTTTCTTTTTTTAAACTTTTTTTGGCATTTATCACTCTTACACTTGGCAACACCTGGGATGCTTTCAATGTCCTGAGGCAGCCACTATTTAACACTGTTCCCAAGCACATGCAGAAGAATAGAGCCACTTCCGCAGGACCTTATCACATCTTTTACAAATTTCCTGCTTGATAGCATGAAGGAATCAAAATATTGAGAATATTTGAAGAATTTTTAAATGAAGATAAAAAAGAAGGAAAGAAGGTTTATTGAGAGGGGCTGCAACAAAAGCTAGGGCAGGTAAAGCAGAGAAAGAACTTCACAGAAACAGAGGAAGTGTGTCAGCAAACAGACTGATCACAGTCTAGTAGTATAAGATTGGAAGCTGAGGACAAATAGAAGGCCACGTATGCATTTGGATCTTTATATAGGAAGTGAATTATGTCACAGAGTTACTAGAGTTCTTGACGTTTCCTGAGCCTTCTGATGGTGTGTGCATGAATTAGTCAACCCTTGGCTAACCACAGGATGATGTGGTTCACACACGGGGTCAGGAGATTAAATTTTAAAGTAAGCTTCCAGTTTAGTTATCACTGAAAGGAATTTAGTTTGCATACACCAGAAGCATATAGAGGACCAAGACAACACATGCAGACAGAAAAAACTGAGGGGCTCATATTAAAAGATAAAATAAAAATAGTATTGCTATGATCAGTTTGGTCTGATTGCTAATGTGGTGATACACTGAGTAACTTGAACTGTGTTTTAAAATTTCCAGTAGGGGAAGTGTGCTGTTTCTGATTTTCCTTCTATGTAATTTGAATTTTAAACCTAAATTTGGTGATTAAAAACCTCCACCACCCCAATAATTTTTAGTCTGGTTTCATAATATAATCAGCTGAAATATTTCATACAATGAAATTAGAAGGAATCACTCTACCTACCTACTCTTCCCCACTAATCACAGACCATAAATCTGTGTTAAGCTAAAGTATATTTTATACAGGAAGGATTTCAATCATTAAACACTGAAAGTGATCTCTCTAATAAATTAACCAGAATTAGTCATTATTTCTGTGAAAAATAAATGCCTTTTTCAACTGTGTTTATAGAGAAGACACAGCCACGTTCAACGCTGCAATTCTAAAAGGCTAAGAATAAGGTTATTGGCAGGCCCACTTCTATTACACTTTAGAATTACCATGCCACACATACTTTTGTGGCTGATCTGTGAATTTACATAACTTTTGAAAAAACTCAGATACCTTTCACTATACATGCATGAATCAAATTTTGTATGCACAGGTCAGGTGCATCCTGGACTTAATGATATATGCACAGCTCAAGAATAATAGATCCATGCATACGTGGCAGGTATTTGTCTCAGGTGCACAGTTCTTACTAAACATGTAGATATCAATTCTCCTCAGAACAGAACTGAACCAGATAAATAATGGACTGTCATTAAGCTTCCTTTTTGTTCTCCATTCTTACTGCTCCAAAAACTGGTTAGGCTCAGAGAACTTGATTTTTTAAACTGTAACTTCTGGATAGATCAAGCACATTCATTAACTGACATCTGGATATTCCATGTTTTCTAACTGGGTTTATCAATGTGTCATGTGATTGATGGAATATAACCATACGCCCAGGAATGGCCCTAAAAAATCAAACATCAGAATGAAGACTCCCAGCCCTCTACTCTTTTGAATTGGTTTTATATAGCTTAATAGGCTGTTGGTTTCTCATTCAACTCCGAATGCACACTGGAAATCAGATGCATAAATATGCTCAAGTCTGTGCATGTATTTTAATCTCTCCATTTGGTCTGCACATGCCAGTTCCCATGTTCAGGTATTTGTTATCCCAGCATAGTATCCCCTTCCCTAATCAATACATTTCTATCAACTCCTACAAGGCAATTACAGTTACATTTCTTTGATGAGTCCTATTAGTGAAAAAGAATTCAGAGCTGACAGTGACAAAAAAGGGAGACTAAGCAAACAACAATGTACATGAAGCATTAGAATTCCATCTCTGAAGTTTAAAACAAAAACCTTGAATTGCACTGCCTCAACTCTAAATTGCAAAGTAAATTCTCTTATAAATTTCAGGTAATGTGACAAAATCTAAAGCAAAATTGGAGTGCATACATATCTGCCTTAAATTTCTGAAATTTACAGTTATCACGGAATCTTCTTTTCATTTTCCAAACCTGCAGTGAGCAAACAATTTTTTTTGCACTTGGCCCAGCACTGGGCAAGGGATTGACACAGATGACTTCCAAAGGTCCCTTCCACCCTAAATAATTCCATGGGACAGGAACCAAACTAATCAACCACCAAAAAAATCCAAGAACCCAGAAACACAGACTTTGCTTATTTTCAAAGGAATGATACATGGTGTTGAATTGAGTAAACGCAGGCATCTGTACCCAGCCATAAGGAGGCACCTTTCCAGAGACTGAGTAAATTCCCACTGAAGTATTTTACTAAAGATTTCTTTACCAAGACTTGATGCCTCAAATCCTACTTGGTTATACCAGTGGTGCCTAACCACGGATCTGGCAAGGTACTGCAGCTCATTGTGCCACCAGAGAACTGCAGAGAAGAAGTTGGGGGAGGGATGGAAGTAGAGGGGGAACAGATAATTAAGACCTGGACTGACCATCCTGGTCATCAGGAGAAAGTGAGGAACAGGCCAGGTAACTACAGCAGCCCACAAGTGAGTGGACAGACACCTTGCTCTGTCAGGATATGACAAAATCACTGAATACTTAGGGTTGCAGGGAGCCTCTGGAGATCATCTACCCCAGCCTGAAGGCACATTGAGTGGAACACAGGCATCCAAGAATGAACACTGATGAAGCTGGAATTTCTTTCCAAAGGATGTTAAGAACTGCAAGCAGTGGATTAAACACCTCTGACTCATATTTTCAAGACCACACTAGTCCATGACAAATAAATAAGCTCTCATGTACATAATTTTGTGCAATACTTCCCATGCAGCCAGGACTGCAAAGAAGAGGAAGGAGAGGAGAGAAAGGGATAAACCTGGTGGCATATTCTTCAACTTAAAGAGGTTACATTAATAGCTGAATGGGCACCATATACCTCTTCATCCAAAGGAAGAGAAGGAAAGCTTGTGTTCTTTGCCAGAAAAAAGGCTGACTTGCCCTGTAGTAATACAACTTAACTAGAGTTATGCTTGACTGATCTAAGCCAACAAAAGTAAGACTTTTCAAATGTGTTTCTCTTTAAATAGAAAAATAAAAGCTCCATTGATACTGAACTTAGTACTTCTACAGTACAAAGTTTATCACTTTACCCAGTATCCTGAATGCAAGTAAAGCAATCCCTCAATGAAAGATGCATTAAGTCATCAGCATTTTACTGTTCATACACAATCATTGTTCCTTAGATTCATCCTGAGCCACAGAGCAGACATTACAACTCTCTTGGTCAGGGTGCTCACAAAGCATCCAAAACTTGCAAGGACTGCTAAATATAGTGAACTTGTGTAGCACCTGCAACTCTCCCAAAACCCCAGACAGGTTCTGAAGGGGGAGCAGGATGCTGAGAAGTTCCTGCTTCCCTTGAAATCCGTGTAGCACATAAACACTCCCTAGAAATAGATTTTTAGGCAATGTAGTAACTTTAGAACTCTTCTACTTAGAAACAACACCTAGGCTCTTATTTTAATAGTAGTTCTGGACCTGAGTGCTCAGGCATCACAGCCATACACAATGGCAGCTTGAAAAGCAGTACACTAAAGTTCTCTAAACACATTATCTTTCTTGTCCATCGTGTGTCTACTGCACCATCTACTACAAAGCCTTTTCCAGGTTGACTGGTTCCTAGTTCAGTGTTTTCTCCAGTCATTTGCATGGAACCTATGCTCGAATGCTTGAATTCATGGAAATTCTATCATGGACTTCAGTGGGTTTGGATCAGTACAGATGGTTGGAAAAGTCACTACCATAGACATGCCATCAGTCTTCTGTCACTTTACTCCCTCCAAGCAAAGGCATAAAGATCACAAATGCTTGTTACGCGATACCAGGGAGCATGTTGGATGTTATGTGACCATTGCCCACAATATTACCAGAAATCATGAACAGGTTTCCCCTCTAAACACACAACATTCAACTGGCAAAAAGCAACGACTGCTTAAGGTAATCTGTCCTACTAGAGGAGGAAAGAATGTGGTTCACTGTCATTACATTAAGATTTTTCGGGCTGTATGCAAAAATGTCATAGCAAATCTATAGCGTTAGCTGCATTATGTCTCCATCAAGAGTGAACTCCGTATTAGCTCAATTAAGAATTCTGCAGCGCAGTTTAAACATCCAGATAAGGGGAATGGACAAAAATTCCAACACAGAGCACAGGATATGGCC
Organism: Pachycephala philippinensis; assembly: GCA_013397055.1. Taxonomy (NCBI): domain Eukaryota; kingdom Metazoa; phylum Chordata; class Aves; order Passeriformes; genus Pachycephala; species Pachycephala philippinensis. Next base: position 96,552 of record VWZT01001859.1, on the reverse strand, counting down.
ATCCTTGGTTAAGAGTTATATAAAGCTTCTTTTCAGGAGGGACTCCATTAGCAAATTAACTGATAGCAACTTTCTTAGATTAACTTCTCTCTGATTATGCTGATAATCATGTATGGACAAAGTATCAAAGTATGTCCTCAATACTGACTTGTTCTAAAACTACTTGAAATTTCTGTGGTAGGTATCCTATAGAGGTGGAAAATGAAAAAGTTGTCTTCCTTCTTCTCACTGGACCCCACCCTATTTGGCATCTTCTGTTATCTCAGTTGTCCAAGAGTCTTGCAATTATTTAGTTAAGTGAATATTTTAACAAACACCTCTGCAATCTCATTTAGCCTGGAAGTAATTTACCAGATGGAGTTCTTTCACCTGGGAAGCTCTCGGAATAAGAAAACATAAAGCTACTTGGCTTCTGCCTGACAAAGGCTCTCAGACGAGCATTCATTTTGCTCACCTTGAAGGCCACCACCTTAGATGTGAATCTAATCTTAGCCCCTCACCTTTCTATCCATAACTGGCTTTAAAAGCTTGTTTTCTGTTTACTCTGACGTTTGATTTGCACACCACAGTTGACGAGTCATTTCAAGTTACTTGTAATTTTGCTGCAGGAAAAAGAAGTAGAAATCTAACTACCGTTTGTTCTAGCCTGTCCACAGTGACATCAGCTTGAAAACTCATCTCATTGGATCGTTCCGGGTATTTTGCATTTACCAGCTATTTTTTCCAAATCGTTAAATAGATACAGTGACTGATAAAACCAGATCTTACTGCAATTATGTCTCTTCAGATGTCCTCAGCAGGATCACTCTTAGGCAGCACAGTGTAATTCCAATAAGGAAAATCCTTCCTATTGTCTGAGTTGCATTACATGCATATTCCTCCTCCTAGTTAACTCCTTACCTGCCAGTCTCCACTAAACTATGATATCACCTTTAACAGAAGCATCCTGCACTCCTTCCACACAGGAGGGGTGGTCAACACAGTACCTTAAAAAAAGGACTCATTCCAACTATCTGTTCTTTATTTTATCACTCTGACCTCCTACCTCCCTTAACCACAACCAAAAAAAAAGAAGTTGGTTTCACATTTTTTAGTCTGAAATCCCCCAACTCCTATTATAGAAATGCATTTAAATACCACACAAGTACTACAAGCAAAAGGCAGACAGCTAGATTCTGCATTTGCACCTCATCCCCCAAGGGTTTCGGGGATAAGGAGGGAATGTCTAACTCAGAAATAGAAGGTTCAGTACCTAGTATCTTTTATGTCGGCGTCTGCTATTTCACTTGATCAATATCAACCGCAGTCTCCACCGGCTTCGAGCGGGGACTCACACAGCCGAGCACTCCTGGACCATCTTCCTAGCAATGGTGACACAGGCGTTGCTCCGAGGAACCCCAAGCCCCCGCACCCGTCCTCCGGCAAGTCTCGCTGCTTGGCACCTCAACATTTTCTTCGGTCACTTCGTCAGCAGCCAAGAGGAGAAGCATCCATGGGAAAAATGGCATATTACAAATTTTGCTTTGGGAAGCAGAGCTCGGTTCAGACCATTGTCGGGAGCAGGAGAGGGGGGAGCAGTTCTTAAAGCTCCAGCAGCCCCTTTCGAGCAACAGCATCCTTGCAGCTGGAGGCAAACGATCACAGGGGAGGGGGCAGGGCGAAAGCATCTTTCTTTTATTTCTTATCTTTCGTTAAACTTAACTAAGCGGTATCTGGCTTCCCCTGTTCCTCGATACCTCCCAGGCTAATTAGGTCTCTGTGCGTGACTGAAGTCCACACGCACGCACGACTGCCTGCATGATCAAAAAGCCAACGCGGTTTTCTCCTTTACAGAGAGAAATCCTCTGCCCACGGCACATCGCTGCCTGGCTGGCGCCGTACAGAGCCCGCTGTCAGCCGGGAGAGCCCGGCCGGCCGGGCACCCACGGCACGTGGCCGCGCCCCAGCCTGCGCGCCCCGGGCACCGCCGCCAGCCCCGCATCGCCCGGGGACAGCGGGACCGGGAGCGGCACCGGAGCGCTGCGCTACCACATCCTGTCATTTAGGGAGCTCGGGCAAACGCCACAACGTCTCTTCTAACCGTGGAGCGTAATAAAACGTATCAGCTGCGGTAATCCGACCATGAGAACGCAGGGTTTAAACCTGCCATAATCTCAATAGTCTAGGCGTGTAATTAATACCATACATTGGGGAACGCCGGGCGCGGGCAGGCGCCTTGTGCCCGGGTCCGGAGCCTGGCCGGGGCCGGAGGGTGGGGGTGGAGGCGGAGGGAGCGGCGCGGCGGTGCCGGGCTCGGCGCGGGGACTTCCCCTGGAGCCACTGCAGTGGTTTTCACCAGTCCTTAAATAAATTCTGAAGTAATCGCGTCTGCCTCCTCTGCCTCACGCACGCGGCTCCCCAGATGCTGCTGCTGCTGCCGCGGCTTCGCGGCTCGCTCGGCGTTAATTCCCTCACGCCCACTCCTTAGAAAAAGAAAAAAAAAAAAAAGAAAGAAAAAAGGGGACACCAGGGCGTGACCTGGATGTCGAGCGGCGCTGCCTCCAGCCCTTACAATTCCTCTGCCCACGGCTGTGCAGCCCCCGGGCGGCTCGGAGGGGTTGGAGAGGCTGCGGCGTCCGAGCCCCCACAGCGCCGCCTCCGGGGGTGCCCCCGCGCCTCCCGCCGCGCCCCTCACCGCCCGGCAGAGAAGAGGGGTAGGGACTCGTGGTGGATGTCCGTGGAACTGGGCATTGTGAATGAAAGAGTACCAGCTGGCGTTTTCAGAGCGTTTGCTTGAAATTAGGTTCAGCCCAGTTTGAGTATGGTGATGTGCGTATTTCAACTACTCAAACTTTGTTCTTGCAAGAAATATTTCAGTATTTGTTTACAGTTCTTCTGCGTAGAAAAAGAGTTTCATCCATGAAGGATCGACTGTGTTGCTTCAGGAGCCTGAAGTCTCTTCATGTGCTGGAGAAGACAGGGACCCACAGCAAGCAGCGTGCTGAGGCTCAGTGATGCTCACTGCTGAGCTGCCTTCACAGGAGGTGTGACACCGTATTTGGGAAATATAAATGCACGGAGAATGCACATCCACAGTGTAAGGCAAATAGCTGAGAAGAGTTGTCAACGTGGACATTTCAAAACCAAGTGCAAAGAAAATAGTGCTGCCATGCCAGAGTGTGTTGCCAGAGCTTGGCTTTTCAGACCAATGTGTGGGTGAAAAGATAAAAAAATAAGATAACTCTTCCTCTCCACCTGTGCCACTATTCCAAGTGGCTTTTTGTCATTGCACTTGTTTATTTCAGATCATTATCTTGACTTAATTATCAGCATGCAAACCATTAGAGCAGTTGCCTGATAATCCCACCACAGCAAGATCTGTCATCTGTGAGATTCTTCTACTGTGTGACTATCACAAATCTGAGCTTTGAGTTAGGTGAGTAAGGAAAGAGTAAGTAACTCAAAAAGCACTCATTGAGAGCAATCATGCCCAAGAGGCACCACCCAGGCTGGCTGGTATGAACTTCTTCAAAGGAGGACATAGCTGATGGGGTTCTTTACATTATTTGTTTAAGGATTTTTTCCCCTTTCTTTGAAATTAAAGATTGGATTTTGCAGCTTCAAACACTCTAGAACTCACCACTGTTACTTTTTATAACACATCTGTGTGCATGGAAGTATCACCCTTTTCTAAACAATGATAAAGATGGGTGTCACTGATGACATCCTGTGTTTTTCCCCTCTTTCAAACAGCATTTTCCTGCTTAAAGTGTCTGCCAGGCATGTGGGAGATCTGTCCATATTCACTCAAGGTGACTGTTTTCAGCGGTTACCTTAGAAAATATTCCAGTCCCTGTTCCATGTACTGGAGGAGTCAGTTACTTGCAAGCTGTATGGCAGACAGACCTCCTTCACAGCCATTTGATTTACAAACATTTGTGGAATAGTTTTGGAAGTCTATTGGCACCTCAGCTCCTCATGCCCATCCTCCCTATTGACTTTCAATCAGTAAAGCAAAAACCCAGCACTGAAAGATTATTATTGGTACTGCTACCCATATTGGTTGAGCTGCTGCCCTTACCTCCTCTGTTGCAGATTCACAGAGGAGCAAGTGGCTGAGGTACCCATGTGTCACTGTGCTGAGGTGACACAGAGTGCAGAAGCTGCCAATTAGCACCTGTGCTTTGTGGCACCAATTGAAACAGGAGCCTCCTTTTCTTCAAGCATATAGGGGTTTGAGGTCAATAAGATGGAAGAAGGGAAAATTCTAAAGAATGGGAAATGAAGAACTATGAAAAAGCCACAAAAACTGGGATGGAAAAAGACTTGGCTTTGTAATAATAAAGGAATTCTCCCTACAGTAGGGACATCTTCTGGTAAAACTTAACTAAGTGGAGAGTTTTGATCAGGAGAATATGAGCATAATAATATATTCCATGGAAACTTTAGTAGTGAAAGGTATTTAGTACACTTTTTAATTATGAGCTTAAAAACCCCTTGAATGGAATTTGACCATTAGATGTCCAAAACATAATGCTGCTTATCTAAGCTTCAAGTATTATATTAATTCTATTATCTATATGTATTCTATTAATTCCATTAATTATCCCAGAAGTATGAAATGCCCTGTTGCTCTGGGAGGTTCTGTATTTGTGTATGTAAATACTGGCATCAGGTATTTGAGTAACTGAAACTTTTAGCAGATAAATTAAGTGGGTGAAGACAGGTAGGAAGACTACAATGAGACTGTATTCTTTATTACCTTAGGAAGTCCTCCTTACCATTTACCAGGTTACTTTAAAAAAAAATATATAATCTTATGTCAGAAAGACACATCTGAAAGCTGTCTTCCTTCCCTAAGTGTTGCCATGGGGCTTTCTCATTTGCTGTCTCCAGCAAAGGTAAAGTGGAGAATAATGAAATCCTTTGCTATGAACAGGGTAAAAGAGGACACCACCATGCTCTTGAGGAATAACTGATCATATAAGGAAGGGGAGACTGACTTGGAAAAGATTTGCTGTTACTTTGAAGACATACAGTGCAAACTGAGGAGCAAGCGATGGTGGCAAAATTATGTGATACAGTCAACAGAGTAAGAGAGGAAAGTGATTCCTGAATCAAACCTGAATCATACTAATGATGCACCATTTCAATTTTTAAAGCCTGTCAATTGCTACTACAGCATGTTGAAGGCCTGAATAGATTAAAATGGAGAAAGAGAAATATGTCTTAGAAATGTTACATAGGAAGAAAAAAAAAACAAAACAAAAAAAGCAGCAATATTTAGAGCTGTTCTTTCCTTGATAAAGAAGCCATTAGAGACTAAGAAAGAAGCACAAAAATAAAGTTCAGGAGATCTTGGCTAAGACTAGGAAAAATGTAATATTGTGTGAATAAATTACATTCCAATGTAATTTGAGTTAGAATTCCAATTGTACTTTACAATTATATTCTTGCTTATTTCCCAAAGGTTCTCTGCATATTATCATAGCTTTAAGGGTTCCTCTGTAGTTCCTCACTTTAAATTGCTTACCTATTTTGGCTCTGAACTTGATTTCTGCATTTCACTAGAAGACTGTCATAAACCCTATTTTCTCACACAAAAACATACACACACATATTCCATATGTGGCCTCAAAAATCAACATGGCAACCTTAAAAGTCTCTCCTTGCAGACGTTTGATGGGGAGGGAGAAAGTTCAAAGGAGGAATATACCTTTAGCTTAGATGTGATTTGTTCAAAGCCAATTAAAGATCAGTAAAATACAAGCCTGAATTTTATAGCGTAGTTAACACCTTTTGGTACAGCTGAAAGTCCTCAGCTGGGAAAGGACAGTTTTTATTTCTGTCTCAGTCTGATCTGCAGGGCAGGCTCTAGTTTGCAGCTACAGGAGAGCTGATTGGACCACTGGAATTTTTTGGTCTTACTGTTCTCCTTTAGTGGGATTTTAATGGTGACGTGATTTAAGGGCTGGTAAAGAGCTGCTTGAGTATCCCAGTTACTCACATCTTGTTGTACCTGAGAGCCTGAAATGGAAGGGGAACATTTTTTTTGTGATCTAAGGCTGCATTCAAGAATAATCATTTTGTTCTTTTTCCACTCTGCCTCATGTTGGTCAGCTGAAGTGTTTTTTGCAACAAAAGTGGCAAAAGATATGAATAAACATTTTAATTCAGTCTGCTGTTGAAATACTTATGGTGTAATAGAAAATTTTACTTAACCTAATTACCATAAAAATTGAAACTTGTCATTCAGCTGTATTGAGAGTAATTAGCTGTGCTATCAGATTATCAGAACACAATTTATTTATTATTTTAATTATCTTCAATATATAAGTGCAAGCAAAAGACTGCATGAAGGCAAAAAACCTCTCCCATTTCTGGCACAATTTTTGTCTAGTTTCATGTTTTTACAAAATGCTCTAGATTAGGCTTTGCCAATGGTATGGAACAGATCTGAGTGGGTAACAGCGATGTCTTTAACAGCTGCTGAAATGAAGACATGTGAAAGAGAAATTTGTGTTATATGCACACTGCTCAGCTAAGGAGCTTCCTTTTAATTCATGAAAATGTAAAACATGCAGACTATCAGAATAGCAACTATAATCGAGAAACAATGCATTGTGGCGTTAGAAATACTTAATGCATTTTCAAGTTTGTGATCATAATTCATTTGTTAAAGGTAATTTAATTCATAAGCCACTTCATTACATAGTGTGAGTTAAAGGAGGAACTAATTCCAAAGCCAAGCTCAAGGACCACAAAGTAGATGTTGACCAGAAGAATCAGCAAAGAATAACATGAGACTTAACTGCTGCTGCTGCAAGACCTTGTCATTAAGAAACAATCCAATTTATAATACCATTGGAAGTAAAACAGACCTCATAGCCAGCATCACAACAAACTGACACCACTAGTCTATCTTTTCACCCCTAGATTTTTGCTCCATCACAAATGAAAAAGTTTAGAAGGTAAAGACCAATGACCTCTCCATCTGAAAAGGTCAAGATGTTGAGGCATCGCGCAGATGTTTCAGGTCATGCCTGGCTCCTCCACACATAAATAAATCAAAGTGGTTGGCACTAAACCCACAGAAAGCAGTATTCAAATTAGAATTTCCACACTAGATTGCCAGGTAACTCTATCTCGGTGAGATAGCTTGAGCTAGTTAGATTTTGTCATCTTTCAGCATTGCTGCAGAAGTGCTGTCCATCTGGAGGAAAATACTGCAATGATCAGGAAACTGCATTACTGCATTGTGGTGCAATATGGCTCCTCAGCCAGACAGGTTACCCAGAGAAAGCCAAAATATACACTCCACTTCTTATTCCAGATTTTATGCACAGAGAGAGGAAATTTTAAAACAAGTCCTGATTCTCAATGTTTTCAAATATTCCATGTTTGTAGTTTAAATTAATTGAAGTTTGGGAGTTGACAGTTATGTTCTTTTATTATAAAAAAATGTTTCATTATTGAGAAAAATCTCATCTGCTCAGCAAAAATAATAAAATGAAGGACTCTTATAGGATTTTCTTAGCTTCTGGGCTGAATGCAGCAGTGTATAAAGATGCCAAAACAAAGACACACAAGAAAACATGCTGAAGTAAGACAATTCATTGTACACCACCTGCCTGTGACAAGATAAAGTAAAAAATGCACAAGAGATGGTAGTTAAAACAGATGTTAATGAAAATGCTTTGTGAATTACTTGAAAGATACATCAATACTATCAGAGAGAATAGGATATAAGGAACCATAGGTTAAATGCATTATCTGGAAAGTTAAACAAATTTTCATTAAAAAATGATCTGTTTATCTTTACTTTAAAAATGTCTATGCATCTTTTAACCATTCAGTTTCACATGTAGCCAAAGCGTGTCCCCTTCCACTTTGGTGCAGTTAAAAGAATGATAACTTCTGGTGCTAGCCAAGAATTTCATAAGATAATTGGTTGCCAACAGAATAAAGCCTTGCTTTGTCAATGGACAAAGTCAATCATTTAGGAGATTCCAGCACTATGATCTGATATCCACTGTTGTTCATTCCTACTGGGTGTAAAAAGCTTTAAAGAATGCTGAGTTGTTTGTGGGGCTATGTTGCAAGTGGGAAATCTTACTCAGAGATATGCAAAATAACATTTATTCTTTTTTTTTTTTTAATAAAAACCTCGTATGCTAACAGGAAAAAAAAAAAAAGTAACAATAAAATTTTAAATTTTTCCTGACCAAGGTATTTTTTTAGCTTTACCATGTACATGTACTGGCTCTTTTACACTTTTTTGAGGTTTGCATTGTAGGTTTTTTTGTTTTGGTTTGGGTTGGATTTTTGGGGTTTTTTTTTGTTTATTTTGTTTTTTATTTGGATTTTTTTTTGTGCAAATTGTTTGTTAATGAAATTACATTAAAGCAAAAGAAAGTAGGTTTCTTGGTTTGTGGACAATGTAAATTAATTTTATTGAGTACATAGGTCCAGTTACAAAATCAAGCCTTTAAAAAAAAGAGAGAACAAGAAAAAGAAATTGAATTATTTATTCACTGTGGAGTCTAACAGTCATGTTAGACCTGATAATAGCAAGTACTTTGGAGAGATTTTCAGTTTCTTTTCTGGAAAAAAGAGACTGACTTTGGGAGTTCCATCTGTGCAAAATATTTTATTAGTTGATGTAAAACTGAGGAAGAAAAGTCAGTACATGGACCATACCTGTTGGTGGCACAAGCTTAGATTCGCCGTTGTCAGTAAGAGAAAAATAGTGGAAGGTGTAGGAGCACAGAAAGTCACTACTAGTTCCTTGTTCTGGTAGGTCGTGTACTCACATGTGTTTTCATACCCAAACCATTTTATTATATACCTGTTGAGTTTGCTGCCCTCAAAATATACCTGACAGAGAATCTCAAATAGTAATAAAAAATGACTGACAAGAACAACAAAAAAAAAGGGGAAGAGAGAGAAATTGAAGTGGCTGGCATGCAACTGTTCTATCAACCAGAAGTTTATTTAATAGTGTGGTCCAAAAAACATTAACTGCATTGCAAGAAGGTTGTTAGTTTTCAGTTTCTCCCCTTGTCACACTGCACACCAGTACAGGGCTCTTGGCTTTGCTCTTTTCTGTACATGAATACAGTAACATGAATACTCAGCCATCCATGAACCAAGAACTCTGACTGCTCGTGGTGCCATTAAATATGTTGCAGCACAAATTTAAATTTACACAAAATTCAGTTATGTTGAGCCTACTCTGTATTTTGCTGTCTGTATGTTAGATTGTTATGGATTACATTAGACAAAAGGAAAGCTATTCTGCAACTTATGTTGCATTGTATGTTATTGTCAAATATGTTTCTTTTGCTTATAAGTTCTAGTGCTATTTAATGCTTCTTATATTTAAGGAAAAATATAAAAATGCTAATTCTACATTTTTCAAGTATCTGCAAAAAATAACAGAAAAAAATATTAATGGTCTAGAAATTCAGTAGTAGGGAGAAATATATGTATTTGCAATATTTTTAAGTTTTACCCTTCAAGTGAGTCATATTTTCTGCTAATTATATGCATTGCTGCTAGCAATTTATCTTGTTACTTTCAAACTATTTTCTGTCATGGCAAAGATTTCTTAACATCTGTATGTATATGACAAACTTCACACTTCTCCTACCATTAGCTAACAGAAGGGGAGGAAAGACAAGCAGAAGAGCAGAGATGAACAAAAACTCATTGTTTGCAGTATTCCAGATCCCAGCTGAAGACTTGACACATTTCATGCACACACACATACTTGTGTACACACTCAGCAACAGATCCCAAAAAAAAATGCCCAAAAGCATGCCTACAAAATCTCAGTGCAATCAGAATTCTCCAGAAAATTACCAGATAAATTTATCAAAATCACAAATATTGTTAAAGTATTGAAAATGAGCAAATCTTACTGTAAAATGTGACCAGTAGAAGCTCCATTTTGGAATTAAATTTTCACACACACCTAGGAAACTATCTTTTGTTGTTCTCATTCTTCTGCATGTCTGCTTTGTATCCTCTGGTTTTTTTTCTTGCTACTTTTTCAGCATTTGTTTGATTTTGGCAAGAATATTTTTCCAGTTTATTACTGGAAAGCTGAAGATGACTATTAACAGATATTAGTGATTATTAATCATATTTTTAAAAAGCTAAACCATGATGTAGCTAAACCATGAGTACATTTACCTACCATTCTCAGGAAGAAAAAAATAACTGTTATCATCATAGGGTGATTAATACAATTAGTCAGTTATTTGCAAATTAAATTGAAGCTGTGTTCAAAAGATGAGTGTCACACTACTCATTCTGCAAAGGAGAGAGAAGAATAAACACAATGACTACCACTAACAGCAGAGTTCAGAGTTCAAAGCGCCCACAAAGTACAGGATGCTCTTTTCCCTTCCACTGATTTAGTAACTATTTACTGGCAGGCCTCATCCCACGATGCAGTATGGCCCTCTTAGAGTATTAGATTAAACCCTGTTTTCCTTCACAGCTTCCTTTTTGTGCATAGCTCATTTTCTTGCGTGACTCTTCTCAGAAGCAATGGGATCTTAACTCAGGCCTAAAGAGCAGGGGGGTATAATTAGATCTTAAAAAGCTGAGAACTTCCCTGCTATTGAACTTCAGTGCTGCAGATGCAAATGGAGAAAAGAATATTCAAGCATACTCTTGTCAACACAATTATTGAAAAAAAGATTGAGTTTGGCATAGAAAATATTTTACTGAAAAAGGAAAACCTATACACGTGGAACACAAAAAAAATTGAATCAATGCTAGACAATAGTAAATCCGATACTTAAATATGGAGAAATTTTCTGCAGATCTTGAACTTAAAAATATGTTGAGCGTTTTGCCAAATAGTTTCCAGATAGTGAAAGCTCGTGGATAACTCTCTTGCCCTGGATTTATTATTTAAGATCTGACTAAGAAACACCTGAACAAAAAAGTGCATTTACTTTCTTTAAAAACCAAACCTATTGACTTTAACTAAACAAAGTAAGAATGTTTTGTAGCCTTGCTAGTTTTCTTGAGATAGTCTTTAATACAGAAGGACAACAACACAAAGAGACTATGTTGTGTGCTAGGCTAGATATTGGTGTAAAGAACTGGGATGAGGTTCTGGCATACATAGTCATGGATTTTAGCCTCAGCAGACTTGGGATTTCACAGTGGTCAGATGCTCAAAAGCATCATTCATTATGTCTTTTAATTTTTTAATTACAATTACAAAGCCAATTGATAGTCTCTTTTGTTCATGTTGGTTAACAAATCGATATGTTTGCTCCCTTATTAATATCTGAGCGTAGAAAATGATTGTTGTTTTCTGAGTCTTTATGGAATTTGAACAAGTGGGGAATCTAAGCAGAAAGTTACCAGCATTTGTTAATAGCTCCCAGGGCCCTGAGGCTCCAAATGTATTACAAGGTATTTGCAAACTTCTGTAGCCCAGTGCAAGTGGAATCCTGTTATTTCATAAACTCACCATATCACATCATGATCAGCTCCACCCTGGACAAATACGATGAACTTTTCTTTCTGTGCATTATAGAATATCAGTTACAGGTTTCATTTCCCTGAGATTAAAATGGTACTGTTTGTAGATGTTTCTTTGTCCCTTGTAAGCTCAATGAATCCCAAGGGCACCGTCACTCCTGACTGTCCCTGTCCCCTCCCTGAATTCCCCCCACCTTGCCTGGGGCACAGAACCCCGTGTTAGCCCACAGGGGCCATCAGCCCCTGGCACAGTGGCACAGCAGCAGCTCTCCAGCTCCACACAGCCCTGCCCTGCCTGGCCATGGACCCACATCCTAGTCCATCCCCAGGGAAATGCCCAATGCCCAGGGTTGCACTGGTGTCCCCCAGCTGCCCACTTCTGGTTGGAGGTGGGATGGGCCCTGGCACCAGAGTCTCCCCTGGCTCCCACTCTGCCCTGACAGTCACCCCATGTGTTCTTCCCTACAAGGCATTTTCAATGAATCTTTACTGTTTATCATTTTTCCTGAAGTACTATGTTGCATAAAATGCTAAACATATGATAATATAAGAAATGAAATTTTATGGCAGCTCTCCTAAATCACTCAACAGATTGCCTGTATTTTAAACTGCGCTTGTCTGCCAATTTACCACACATTATTTTTACAAATAACTTCATACTGAGTGTACACAAAGACTGAATGCTTTAAATAGTGAGCCACATAAATGGGGAGCGAGTTAAAGAATAGGAGACTGAAGTACATGCAGCTTTCTTGCTTTTTTTGTTTGTTGTTGTTCCAAGTGAGGGTTCATTTGAGGTGACAGAGCTTTGTTGGGGAGAAGCGTAGGTCGCTGCGCTGCGGCGAGCGAGGTGTCACCGGGTGTGCGTGTCAGCACTGAGCCTTCCATCCCGCACCCAGCTGCCCTCCACTGCCTCGGCAGGCAGCACGAGTCAGTGGCTCCTGAAGGACCCCTCTCAGGACAAGACAGGCATTCGCTTGAGGACATTTCTCTCCCCTTTCCACCTCGGGAGATGCATCTTGTCTTCTCCTGTCACTGCTGCCACAGTGTCGCCAGGTCCCCGGAGCAGCTCGTGCTAGCAATATGCTGAGCTGAAGGGATGCCCATCCGTGGTACGAGCACTGTCAGGAGCACGGCGTGGCAGAGAACACAGGGCTGGGAGGTCTGCGCTCTCCTCTCCAGCTGTATCTCAGTGTGACAGATTTCAGAACTTGAGTTTTAGGTTTTCTGCACATATGGCTGTATTTGTTACATTTAGCCACATTTTCAAGACTTCTTTTGCAGCATAATGGAACCCGAGAGTTTCATATTTTGTTTAAAAATAAACTTGTTCTCATGCAATCTTATGACTCCGGGATTTGAAGTGATAGGCACGTCAAACCTGTAGTTTAAGTAGGACTTCTGAGTAGAGAGGATGAAAGAGACAGAATAAGGACAACTAGAGTGATGCTTGTGGAAAAAATCGAGTACATAAGTCTCTTGTTTCATATTGTTTCATTTTCCTCTTATACGTGGATTAGTACTTCTGAACCTGGAGGAAACAGTTCCAAGGAGATTGAAATTGTGAGCTCAGTCTGGGAGAATTAGGGAAGAAGATAAATATAGCATGAGAAATGTTTAATCCTTTGTCCTGACTTCTCCACATGAACAGTTAACTCCAGAGCAGGTAGACTGGCCTGAAGATACACCACCTTTCTGTTGTTTAACATTACCTTTAAAATGCAAGTGTTAAAAAATCAAGAGAGATATTTCTGTCTGTCCATCTGTCTTTCAGTTGTTCTGGGCTCATATAAGCTGTTTGTCCCATAGCACCTTTTTTTTTTTTTTTTTTTTTTTTTTTTTTTTTTGAGATGGTGAACAGAAACTCCTGTGGCAGAATTTTCAAATGCTTACATTACTTTAGTAGAGTCTGTCATGAATTTTATTGGTGCATATATAAAGAGAGAAAACTTTCTTACTAAGTTACTACCCTGACTCCATTTGATTTTGATTTCAGAGAAGTGACTCATAAATCATAAAATTTATATGTAACTTATGATAGAGATTTAAAAAATATGGATTCATAAAATATTGCTCTTATATATACATATATCTACACACACACACACACATATGCATGCTCCATGGCTTTTTGGTCTTTATGTCTGAAATTTCTTGCCTACTATGTGCTTGCGTTTTCAGTATTCTTACTATATTAAGTTTGATTATCTTGTAGTCAATATTTCTAGGAAATAGAAATGTATTTATGTCTGTTTATTTTTCTTCTGACAACTTCCTCCACTGGTTTTTACTTTTAATTCTTTATTGAATTAATCCTTGCCATTATAACTGAAGTAGGTATTTTCTATGGGGATTAAAGATGGATTGTTCCAAGTTTCAGATAAAATTTCAAGAGGAAAAGAAGTATCTTCCAAATGTATTAATACGACTTGCTATAAAAATGTCTATTTGGGAATAAATGTAGTTAAACTTCCTTAAATTAATCCAAAACTTCTTCTTAAAGAAAATATTTGATGAGCATATATGATGCTAATAAACATACTAGAAACTATCTGTGTATATGGTTCTATTTTATATTTGTACTGCATGAACCAGTCTTCATAATTTCAGAGTATTCTAAAAAGTATCAAGAAATCAGTAAAGACATATCATGTTTTCAAGCATTTGATTTTTTTTTTTTAGTAATTCAGGAATATCCTAGCAATAAGAAGAGGTGTGATATATCTCCCATAAGTCTTGTGTCTTCCTTATGTGAGACATTCTGTCATGTTGGATTCAAATCTGTCTTACTAGCAGAAAGACCTGGTGTTTTCCTCTTTGCCTTTAAAATTACATACTAACAATAGGAGTACTCACTGAAGAAACCATGGTTACGGTGGGAATCAGTTATATCTGCATCACTGTGAATTCCTTTTCATTTTTGCTGTGTCCTTCATTGTAGACATATGCAGCATCTCTACTAGGAGCAGTTGCTCTGGTATTTAGAAAAACAGAGAAGGGGGAGGGCAGGAGGAGCAGAGAGAGATCCTAGCTATGGTCTTCATTTGAGAAAAAATTCAAGAAAGAATTCTCAGTCTTCAAAATTCCAAATACACCCTTGTGACTCTTCAGCAGGTGGAAGAAGAGCAGGAGGAAACTGCTGACTTGACATCACTCCTTTTCAAATGACATATCAGTTGTCCTTCCTTCTGCATCACTGGTGTAAAGCAAAACCAAGACCAAACACATACTAGACATTTTTCTCCCCAGAGTGAAAAATCAATGAAGCTGTTCTCAAAGTAAAATACTGGTCAGCAGAAGTTTAAATATGTCAGACTAGGATTCTAGATGGTCAGCAAATAAAGCAATGGGTATATCGCTTTTCAAAACAAATTAATCATTTCTTCCCCCTATATTTATATCTTCTACACCCAAACAGCAAATAGAGCAGAAAACAAAATCTTTCATATTAAAATTTTTCTCAACACAGGGTGACATTTACAGCTACAGGGCTTGAATTTCATTTGCATGTATTGTTTCATCACATCTGCCTTTTCTTTGGACCATGCTTGGACATTCTTTTTCAATAACTACTTTGGCACCCAACTTGAAGATGATGATTAATTGTGGATTAATGACATGTTTAGAATTCATTTCTTTAGAAGCAACTTGGTTTAGTTGTGTGAAGCTTGAGTTGGTTGGTCTGCTTAGGGGATTTTATGCAGAGGAAAACAGAACATTCATTATCACTTCTAATTTTTACATGATACCTACTGTATTTTTCACTATGGAGTAGTTTATGCAGTACAGCAGGAAAATAAACAAACAAACAAACAAACAAACACCTCCCCCCACAATGAGCCACCAAACTATTCCCAACACAGCAGTACAGGAAGAATATTCCTCAGCTCAATAACCTGAATGAATAAGCCCCTCAAAAGATTGAGTTCAGACATGTTTTGGACAATTGAGTAGCGCTGCTGTACCTGTGGGAAATGAGTTTGTGCCCATTCCTTTTCATTTTTCTAAACTACCATTGCAATTTTAGTTACATGTCTTTATTCATTATTCCTTAATGAGTGGTGGTATGCACTGTGCTAGAGCATAACATTGAAGGTATTTTGATCACCACCAAAACCACCAAATCAATAATGCCAGCTTGTACACTTGGAAGGAGATCTAACAATTTGCAGAATGATGTCATCTCTTTTGGAAGAAAAGGTTACATACTGAATAGAAAAATTTTAGGATGGATCAGGGAATCTGATTTTAAATAATCATGAACAGTCCAAGTCCATCCTTATCATGTCTGCAAAAATGCAAACAGGCTTTCTGTCCATTGTGAATATTCCTACCTTTTCTTCTGTCTCCTGTTTTGTGCTGATATAAATGGAATTGCGCAAGTACTTGAGCTGAGGAGACAGCAGTGTCACCTTTCTTGTTGCTACACCTGCAGAACTCAGCTTGAATGACACCAACTCTGTGTGGTCAACATCTGTGGGGATGACTAGAGGATGGACTGGCAACAGAAATGAAGGTTAAAAGCAAGATGCAAAAAAGGTTAATTGTTCAAATATGAAAAATAGAGAAGTGAATTGCCCGGTTGAAAAAGACATGAAATAAAAATGGACAAAAGAAACAAAAATACAATAAGCTCTAGCAAAGGAAAGAAGAAACAAATTAGAGTGCCAACAGGAGAAGGCCTGTTTCCTAATCCAGCAGTAAAGGTGTAGTGAGCACTGAACTAAGATATTTTACTTCATAAAAGTATCACCTCACTCTTTTTGAAATCATATATCTTTAGACAAGATAATTTGGTTGTATATAGGAAAGGTAAAAGCAGTTTGATGCATTTTATTCTTTGTCTGAGGTGTTTTAGTGTTAATTGTTTTCTGTAGTCTAATATGAATGAAGTATTTACATCTCAAAATGGGACTTTTTTTTCCTGTGCATCAAAGCAAATCTTTTTAGTTATACTGTGGTCATAGAATAATGCAGCCTTTGTTGCTCTGTGATGTTTTATTCCCTTAGGAAGATAGAACCTCAGGCTGGAGGTATGAAAAATGCTGTTCATCTTTAAACCCCACATCAGTCAAACATCTACAGAGTTTTTTATTTCTTTTTCTACCCTGTGCACACATGGAAGCATTTGATCTCAAGTTCTGAAGAAAATTTGGAAAGAGCACTAAGGGAAAGGTTTCATCTTTGGAATGCCTATGTAAATATTTCCTGTCTGTAGCTTCCTTGAGGAAAAATTGAATTTAAACTGGGAAAGCTGGAAAAAATTGCTTTCAGAACAGGAAACACAAATTACAATAAAACTAAAATAGCTTTATTAAAAGAAAATTACCAAAAATAATATAATTCCAGCAAGAACAATAAAAGTATATGTAAAAGCAAGTGACATCTCTAGAAGTAAATAAGTGAACTCATAACTTGTAATTCAGTGAAATTTTGTGAACTGTTAAGAAATGACCAATCATCTTAGAAATACCTCTGTAAAAATAATATTGTGGATACTACATTTCTTGTCACTTCTCAATATCCCTTATCAAATGAGCAATGTTTGAAAACTGGACAGCATTAGATATGGCTGGAAGGAGAATGAGAAAGCATGAATGTTGTCACTTGGAATTATAAGAAAGCAGCAGTATGTCCCTGAGTCATGCTACTACCAATAATAAATATTTAACAGTTGGAATATAGGCCTTGTCTAGATACAAAATTTGCACTGTTTTAATTAAAATTTTATCTTATATCTTCAGCTGAACCATATAGAAAATGAGATTATATGAAGGGCTCTTAGTACTTGTGGCTGTAACAAGACTGGATCTAATAATAAATCTTTAAAGCAGTCTGAAACAAAGAAGGAACCTGCATTAAGGGAGAAAAATATTTCCATGTTTAACCTCTATAATGCAAGAATTTTTTTCATGACTTACAAATCTATATATAAAAATTTTGGGTTATGACATAAATTTTAGGTTTAAGTTCTGTTACTAAATCTGTTTAAGTAAATTATTCTGTCCTGTTGGTTTACTTTAGAATTATAACCAGGAATGGATATTTTATTCGGTAGGTAGATCACATTAGCAAGAGTTGAAATGAAAAGAAATTTGGCTCCGTGTGGTTTATGCTCATATGCAGCTGGAAGAAATGTAAATCTTCAATTCATCTGCAGTTCCAAAAATCCAAGCAGCTTCTTGCAGGATGTGAGAGTGATTTGGAACAGAAATCAGAACTGCTTAGTAGATGTTTTAATCACAGGAAAACTGTCATTTATTTCAAGAGCAAGTTCCTTTCTACAGTGTTTTATGAATTGTACAAATGGGTTTATTTGGATGTATTAGGTTGTCATTTCTGATGCTTGGAATGTGAGCAGCGGATGATAGTAAGGCTGAAACAAACCTCCCTTTGTAATTTGCAGAGGCTTTAAGAAATTTTCCATTGTTGTTGTTGTTGTTGTTGTTATTTCATTGTGTTAGGAGACTGTGGTAAATTACAGAATCATAGAATCATTAAGATTGGAAAAGACCTCTAAGACCATTGAGTCCAACCACTGACGTAGCAGTTCCAGGTCCACCCCTAAACCATGTCCTTAAGCACCACAAAGTCAATTTTACAGACAGAAATAAAAAAAATACTTCTTATTAAATTATTTTGCAGTTCTCCCATACAAAAAGGCATGTAACCTCAAAAAATTCATTTTCCTAAATTTATATTGCATTATTTAAATAGAATGATGCATGCAGGGCTATACCTGCCTTTGGATCGTTTAAGGATCCAAAAAAGAAAGTGTTCATTGAGTGTAAGGCCTTAATATGTCCTCTATATATCAACTTAATAAAACTTACTGTGTTCTAGATTATGTTCTGGTGGAGCGACACCATTCACATTGAGTAAAATTGTATTTCATATTGTTTTTGTCAAAATCTTAAGACAGGTGAAGAGACGGCAAAAAGTACTCTGAAATCCCTGTTCTCTGCAATCCCAGGAATAATTTCAATTTATGGAGAAGATTTGCAAAATACTCAAGATCTAATTTACATTTCAAAGTCCCTAGCTCCAGCCTGGATTTATGCACCGGTGGCTGTTTGTCAGTGAGCAGACGAAAAGATTACCCAAACACTGATGCTGTCCCACAGCCAGTAAAATAAAACTGATGTTATAGCTCATGAACTTCTGAGGACCAGAGCCCTGTCCTACCAGGACTTTATGTCAGATGTCTTATTTGCAAAACGTGGAATATAGGACAGAAAGCTCCTGGGCAAAAGCCTGCATCAATTATGAGCCCATTCGAGATGAGAGGTTTTGGATCACATTCCTGGTCTGCCTGAACCTGTATTTTGGGCAAATGCCCTAAGCTGATCAATGGGAAAATATAAAATCTCAGTCCTACATGCTCAAATTCTTCCTTTTTCTTCAACCAACAGAGTATTCTTTGGGCCAGAGCTGTAACATAGAGGCTAGAGTCCTCACCTGTGGTGCACTGAGACCAAAATACCTGCTTGCCTCTTTTGGGTCTAAGTTTAAAACACTAAAGGAGTACAGGCAGAATGATCTCTGAAAGAGAGTTGTGCTGTTCAGACCTCCAATGATTTTCACACTCACTTTGGCGATGAAGCCTTTGCTTCAAATAGGACTTTGGCACTTTCACATGCCTTAACTGAGGAACTTTAACTGCTAAGGTATTGGCTGTTCTGTTACACATAATGGTGTTTTCTTCATAACAGAATACTAATTTCTGGACAATTAGTAGGAGAGGATTTCTACCAAGGTAGAAAGGTATCTCAGTCAGAAAGAATCACCCATCTGGCTAGATTTAGACATTGATCTTAAATAAACAGTAGATGCTTAAGTTCTCTCAGTTTTTCAGCATTCCAATTCATGATTGGCTCAAATGGATAAATCGTTATGTGGTGGTTTGAAGAGACTGAGTTGATAGACAGGGTTTTAGACCAATCGCTTCTCGCAATTTTGCATATAAAAGGGCACTGGTGAGGGGAAGTGCTCTCTTCTTTTCCGGTCCCTGAGCCGGAGGGGTGGCGGGCCCGGGCTGGGCCGGGCCGGGCCGAGCCCCCTGCCCTCTCCCGATCCCTCTTCGAGATGAAGCACGGCACCTCCCGGGGTGCTGCAAGACCCCCCCGGAGCCCGTGGGCAGCTGGAAGGCGGCAATGGCTGTGGCAGA
>VWZT01001859.1:47644-76523 GCA_013397055.1 Pachycephala philippinensis | reverse complement strand
TCCTTAAAAAGACACCCCATTCTTAGTTCATGATAGCAGTTGTGGGAAAACTGCAAAGTTCATGAGAGAGAGAGATATTTCACAGCAGCAGGTTTTTCTTTTCCCCGGGTGGGTCTGTTTGTTAGTGACAGTTTGAAACACCACACTGGAGCAGAAGAAACCTCTTTTTTTCTTTCAAATATGAATGAGACTTAAGAACTGCAATTCTGACCTGAAATCATGTTATCCTTTGTGCAAGTTGGAAATTATTAGGGGGAGGTGCTGGGGGGAGAGGTGCTGGGGGGAGAGGTGCTGGAGGGAAAGGGAGAGTTTGTTGTAATCTTTATCATTCTTTTATTACCTTTAATTCTGTTAGTAATAAACTTCTTTGTATTCTTTAAAGTTTTGAGCCTGCTTTGCCCTTCTTCTGATTCTTATCTCACAAAAAGTAAAAGATGCAAACAAAACCACCACACGTTACTTCCAGATTTTTCCCTTTAGGCAAGTTGCTGCATAGTTTGGCAGGCTGCACACTCAAATCAGAGGTGGCTATTCTGTGAGATGGCAGGAGGTTTGAGATCATGGTACTCAGAATTGCAAGAATTGCATTTGTTTGAGTGCTTAAGTGTAAGACATTTTCTTTATTGGCAAACATTTTTCAGTCAAAGCTACCTAAAACTTTATCACAAAACCTGAATCTTGGTCTGCTTTTGATTTTCAGAGATTTTAAACCATATCCACAGGCTTATAGCCAGGCTGAGTGGTAAAGGGAACAAACAGGTCTGAAAACCTGTATGAGACAGAAGTTCAATTCAAGTTTGGAAGATAACTAACAATGATGCTGTATTATTCAAATTAGTATTATTACTGTGATGCTGAATAATTTAGAAGACTCATTAAGACATTGTGAAAAATAATGAACTGGTAATGGAAGAAATATAAATCACAGTAAAAAAACCTCTCACAGTAACATCGTAGATTTATGTAATACAATTTTACATTTTTATTTGCATAATTAACATAGAAAGTTAGCATGGATATAAGTACATCTAATCAAACATAATGCTTCTGAAATTCACAAAGAAAAAAGGAGTACAGATAGAAGTAACTCCATAATGGGAATGTTTCAACAAAGTGTAATTGGGAGGAAAATTCTTCAGAATGCTTTTTACCACCTTGTCACCTCTCTCATGACTCTCCATAAGGATTGTCTAAGTAATGTGCATTGGGGTTTAGTCATGTGCTAAATCCTGCCTAACTTGGAATTAGGTCTATTTCAAAATTCACTGGTTTATGTAGCAATGCAGTTCATCAACTTCCCAGGACTCTCCCTAATTTTATAATAGTTCCCTTGGTACTTAACATTAGTAGCTGATACTTAAAGGAGGCTGCTTTGGACAGAGGGATTGCCTGCCTCACAAGTAGTACAAGTGTGTATTGAGATTTAATTAATAAACAATATTGACTGCATCTGCATTGTAGAAATTTTAAAAAAGAATGCAGCTTTGTTAGATGGACTGGTGTGTTGGATTTGCATGGAGACAGGGGTGGCTTCTGTGAGAAGCTGACATAAGCTTCCCCCATGTCCAATAGAGCCAATTCCAGCCAGCTCTGGGATGGCTCCACTGCTGGCCAAGGCCCACCAGCAATGGTGGTAGTGCCTGTGGGATAACAGATGTGAGGAGAGGGAAAAACTGCTGGGCAGCAGCCGCCAGATAGTATTGGGTGAGCGATCTCTCCGTGCCCTTATCTCAACCCAGAAGCCTTTTGTTATATTCTTCTCCCCTGCCCAGCTGAGGAGGGCAGGAATAGAGCAGCTTTGGTGGGCACTTGGTGTCCAGCCAGGGTCAACCCATAACAATTGGATCTGTCTAAGCAGGTGATCAGAGGCACTTTCTCCATTGACTGGGCATTCAGACAAGCTGGATCAATACCTTCCTGGAGCAGTCATCTGCAATTTTGGTGAGACAGTATCTCTGTTAGTTCCCAGCTGAGATGGGAAGATTGTAGTGAATCTACAGATACTGGTAATTTATATTGATTCTTATCTTCCATTAAGTGTTACTGTGCTTTTGTGTTGTCATGATTTTGTACCAAAATTCATTCCATTTCCCAAGCTTTTGTGTGACTCACGTCCTCAATAACCTTCCTAATGTAATACTGAATGAAAAAATAAAGAACCGTAGTAAATTCTAAGAGATTTCTTAATTAAAACAGTCAGTGCAAGCTACAGGCTATTTTCCAGGACACTGTGGTGGACAGAAATGGTTGTGGTAAGGCGAAGACAAGAAAAATTTCTGGAGCTTGTATTTACTACAATTCACTAAATAAAACACACATATAACACTAGCAAACCAAACTTATCACATTTCATACTGTTCACCTTCCCACTCTGAACCAGACAGTATTCTCCACTACTTGTTCCGACAAATAGGGCGTCAAAGGCTCTTGCATGTCTTAGGCTTTTATAGCACCAGAGTATTTGCTAGCTTTGTCAGGTGTGAGTAGTGAATGCCAAGTGGATTTATCTGGGCATTCAAAATAATTCTTTCATGTGCTCTACTTTCAATTATAGCTTCAGTTGACTAATTTTCAATGTTGTGCCATTTTTTCCATCAAAAAATGAATCAGTCATGCTTAGAGGTAATGAGCCAAACTGCGTGGGCAAGTCCTCACCAGCACATAGGGCAGAAACCAAAATAAGCTTCTCATAGCATCAAAAATATCATTTTATATGTTTTCTGGCTTGTCAGCCACAAGTTAAAATAAGCAGCATATAGATCCACTACTAGAAAAAAGGATTTTGTTTATAAATGTATTATATATATATATATTTTTTTAAATCTGTTTGAAAGATGACTCATCACCTACTATCATTTTTTTCACATACTTAACAATAATTGCTGTGTTCCAGTTGAGTTTAGAGTGCTCGGTAGCAGGAAAGAAAACACTTTTTTTGGAATCTATATCAGAAGTCTATCCACATACTTCTATAGCTTCCAGAACTGAAGCATAGTTTCTTTAATAACGTGATAGCTATATTAAAACAAAAATGAAGATGCAAAGGTTTCTACTGCCTTAAGCAAGAAAAGGAAACTATGCATTTAACTAGCTATAGTGCTCCAATAAACATTATAATAGATAATTCTGCCTGAAGTGGGTGGAATCAATGCCAACACTGTATGCAGTCAAATATTGCCAAAACAGCACAATCTCCACTTACTCAAAAATGCCATTTTTTAAAAATAACTTGCCTACAGAATGGGTTATGTCTTCTGAAAGAACATCTTTGTCTTTCCTTATAAGAGCACACTCAGGATACACATAAATATTGATCATCTATTTTTAATGTATGAGTCATAACTAGAAAAGATTAAATGACAACCTAAAAGAAGATAAGACAGTTTGGTCATTGTATTCATCAGTAAAATAAAAATAAAGTGCAAACATGATACTTCGTGATTGATAGTTTAGTCTATTCTTAGTTTAACCCCAGATTTAGAAACATTGCTTAAAAATTGTAACACCACCATAAGTAAGAAGAGCATTGTGGATAGAAGGAAAAATGCTTATTACTTTGAACATTTATACTTCTTATTTAAGCTAAATTACTGTTGAGATCATTGAAGGCTGTTAGCAGGAAAGAGAAAAAGGGCTTGATAAGCAGCAGAATCCCAGTGTTAGAGTCTCATTAACTCAGAATAAGAACCTGCAGACCAAAAGAGTCAATGGGAAAAAGATACAGCCTACAAAGGAAGAGGACCTAGAGATGCCCCAGTATGATTTTTAGACTGTAGCAACTCATGACAATTGGAAACTGTGAAATTAAATTCTGTCAATATAAGGGCTTGAGGGAAAGCCAACAGAAAGAGTACATACACATAGAGATCTGTTACTTTCAATTCCTTTGAGTGCTGTTAATCAGAGACTGTTTGGAGGACAGGCTGTAGCATTGATCCATATTAGTGTTCACAGGTCATAAAAGCAAATTTTTGCAGGGCTAAGGACTATAGTTTGATGAGTGTCTAAATAGAACACAAACATTCAGTTAGAGAGACTGTGAATAAATGAGAAGGCAAGGCCTGGAAGAAAAGATACAACTGAAGAACTGGAACAATTTATAACTCCATGCAGTATATCCATAAATATAAGAATTTTTTTTCAATGTTTTATTAAAGATAGGGCACTTAAAAAAACAAAGATTATTTTGCAGTTTGCATTCTTCTACAATTTCTTTCTCTGCCATTAACTTCCTCTGTCACCTTTGGAAATCACTGAAACCCAGATCATCAAATACATTTTGGGACCCATACATTTTGGTAAGTCACTGATGCTTACATTTCTTTAGAATCTCAGTATTATTAGGACACACAGTTCTCTACTTAGTACAAAGAATTCATGATAGTATTTGATGTAATTCTCTGAATTAGCTCCAGGATCACAGATACAAATGGAAGATACACAAGCTTCTCAATGGAAAGTCTTGGTTCAGGCAAATATGGAAAGAAGCCTTTCATAAAATGGTTCATTGAGAGGACTTTGTAAGAGAAGGATTAACAACCACTGAGTAGCTCTCAAATACTGAATTAAGCTTAAGGACTCTTGGAGAAATGTAGTAGGTCACTATGTACATTAAATTGAATGAAGGAAATGTGAACGTAGAGGACACCACAGTTTGAAAGTTCTAGGAAGGAAGAACCTGGGGGTAATCTCTGGAGCAGAAGGTCTGAAGTTCTGGGAGAGAGAGAGGTCCCTGAGACAGGAAGTATTAGAAGCTACTAGAGGCCCTGCATGGGATCTGTGGGTGAAGATATGGATATAATCCTCCTGTCGACCTTGCAAATTTTTTCCACACTTTACCCTCTCTTTTGTTTCTCAGGATAGTTCATTTACTCAGGCATCGGTCTATGCCCTTGGATCTCCATGGCTTCCAGACCTGCTGGTGCAGGCCAGCTGGCTCAGAGCGTGTGTGCAATGAGCCCATCATGTTCTACATCTACCTGCATGGAAACGTCCCCTTGAATTGAAACCAACACAGAATATCTGTGCTGTTCATTTCCTCTAAGTTCTTTCTTTTACTACGTTGCGTTATTTTCACAGAGGACCAAGTCATGTCATATGTAGAAATTTGGTCTCTTCACAAAACATCCAGGAGATCCTCAAGAAGCCACCGATGATACTTTGGTATCAATGTTAAAATTTTTACAAATCCTGCTCATATCCATTTTCCAGGGGTGTTGTGTTTCCAGCTGCTACTTAGACTAAGCACTAGTTTTAAATGAAACTGACATCTCTAAAAGAATTGACAGTGAAGAACAATATTTTACCACTTCAAAGTAGTGACAGCAACACACACAAAAACTAGTGTTTGAAAGTACATGAAACTACACAGAAGTGTTCACAAATAGTTTTGAATATATGTAAGGAGCTAATTTCTTTCAAAAGCCAGAGTGCTTCCTACTGATTCAGGGTTTTTCTTCCAGTGAGAAGAACCTTTATGAATTTAACTATTAAACAAAGGACTCTAATATTATATTAAAAATTCCATAAAGCTCAGTAAGTCTCATTCAGTCTCCATAAAGCCAGATAATTTCCACTGACTTTAGAAGATAATGGATCAAACTCCTGCTAAACATGACAACATCTGTCACCATGTGCATGTGCATGCAATATTGTCTTGTTTAGGTTGTTCATTATTTCTTATCAGCTTATCATCCTGTATAAATTAGTTAAAACATAACTCCTTTTTAGTGGTTCTAGATGCCCAATAACTCTCAACATCTGCAGCTGGGGAGAAGTTTGTCACACAGAGTGTATTTTAGATTTTAAGCTGGATGAATGAATGCTTTAGACTACATTTAGCCTGAAGTCCTGTCTCACAATATAGGTCAAAAGGCTTTTATACCTTATGCTTTTGAATTAAAATAAAGAAGGTGTTCTAGCTTAATCTATCAAAGAGGTAACATGCATCTTACTAATATGCATCTGTCGTGAAGTTGTATAAATATTTTGTAGTAATTACAAGCAGACTGTTACCAGCTTAGTTTTTGTTCTTTGGAGAAAAACATTGAGGTGCTGGAGCATGTTGAGAGAAGGGCAACAAACTGGTGAAGGGTCTGGAGCACAAGTCCTGTGAGGAGCAGCTGGGGGAGCTGGGGCATTTATACTGGGGAAAAGGAGGCTCATGGGAGACCTTATCACTCTCTACAACTGCCTGAAAGGAGGCTGTATCCAGGTATCTGCCTCTTCACCCAGGCAGCCCATGACAGGACAAGAGGAAATGGCCTCAAGCTGCCCAGGGGAGGCTCAGGTTGGATATTAAGAAAAATTACTGAAAGAGTGGTTAAGAATTGGAACAAGGTCTCCGGTGAAGTGGTGGAATCACCATCCCTGAAAATGTTCAAAAAGGGAGTAGTCGTGGCTGTTTGTGATACAGTTTAATGTCCATGGTGGTGTTCCATCAAAGGTCAGGCTTGATAATCTTGGAGGTCTTTTCCAACCTTGATGATTCTATGACTATATTCTATAATAAGTATATTTTATTAACCTCACATTTTTCTGTGTAATAAGTATGATAAAAGTGCATGAAACAAGAAATCAATGTATGTTTTTGCAAATTGTCACTAAAAACAGTGAAGGAATCCATTATAGTCCATTGTAAGTTCTTATATTTATTGCAAAAGGATTTTGCTCTCTGCATAATTAGAGGAGGGAAATGTTAAAAAATACTGTATTAGTATGTTTAGTTGTATAAATGCACAAATTCATGCGACTATAACCTAATCGTAGTGTCAGATATGTTTATGCATTTTGTGGCATGGAAAATTATTGAGTCAAGTCATTCAGATTTATTGAGGACAAAAACCAAGGAAAGAAAAAGGCACTTTTCCCTGGCTTTCTTTTAAAGTTATATTTTCAAGATGAATTTTAAAATTGCACAGGTGATTTGATCTGTGACTGCCTGAAAGTGTTGTTTTAGATGAGTTTCTTGTTTTAGCATCTTTTTTTCTAATTTAAAATAACTTTTTTCCTTGTTTTCCCTTTTGCAGAGAGAGTTTGTCTAACACAACCAAAGACCTTATATCATGTTGAACCAGCAATCCTACTGTGCAAATTTTGTAATTGTAAATTACCTGAAACATGACTGAGAAACAAAACATATTTGACTCTCAGCATTTGATTTATCTCTCCACAGGAAATCTTATGTTGTGTCTACATTGCAACTAGAGGCATGATTGCAGCAACTATAAACTGTACTTAAACTTGCTTGCATCCAGCTAGCTGGAGCAATCACTGCACAAAAGTCATACCTGTAGTTAAGTTTCTGAAAGTATATTCTCATAGGCCCACAAGGAAAGCTGAGCTGATAGCTTTTGATTGCTTTACCCTGCTAAATTTAATCTATATTAGATACATCTTTTTAGGCTGTACTCCTGCATCTCATGTGAAGGGTTAGCATGACCCTAGATAGATAGATAGGTAGATTCCAAGAATACTGGCCTGAAGGTGATTTTAAAAATGCTGATTTTATAGCCATAGTATTTCATATTTATTGCAATCCGAATGGAAGTAGAATGGGTAAGAGAGATTTTTTTTCAATTTTTGAAAGAAGAGGCTCACACTTTAAGAAACTGTGGTCTGTATCACTGCTATTATAATAATCATACTGTAGGAAGAGCTGCTTCAGCAAAGGCATTGTTTTTCAAACCAGAAAAAGGATGTTGTGGGAGTCATCTTGAAAGATTATTTGAGGAGGTGATGACTTTTTAATTTCCAGACAGGTTTTAGCGTTTACTCTGTGGTATAACTGGCAAGAAGAATGACATGTAGTTATGGTTATGTATATGGTTATTTTCTCTTCTGAAGACACTTAAGTAAAGTAAGTATGATGTTATTTTCATATACTGCATCAACGATATGCTAATGTATTAGGATGTATGTTCTTAAAACAATTACTTTCAAGACATTCAGTTTCTTCATCAGAAATAATTTAATTGTCCCTGTCAGGACCAAACTCACATTCTTTTATTGTTTTTACCATTAATAATGTGATTTTTTAAATTATTTTTCAAGATTTAATAGGATTTAAATAGTAAAGTTTAATACTAAATGGGGAGATTGGAATTGAAAGGTAATATTTTTTAAAATCATGATGTTTTTCAAAATGAACACCTGAGTTCCCATCATCTTTAACATTCCTTTCTAAGACCAGTATATTTGAAAGCACTGGATTTTTCATCTCAGTGATTAATATCTAATGGGGAAAAGTCTTCAAGATACTTCTCAACTTTCTCCCATTAATATGTCAGTAAGCCTTTTCCCTTAATTATTTTAAAATATATTTATGACTTAATTTTTTTACATTCAAATAATGTTCTTTTATAATAGCCATTTGAGACTCTTTCTACTCCTGGTACCTCCACTTGTCTTCTTTAAAAGAATCCTTTGGAGTATTTCTTCCATTATTTAAACTACAATTAGTTATCACAGTAACACATCAATCTGCAATTCAATTCTATCAGTATAATCTAGAGAAAATTACCAACGGCTATATAGAGAAATATTAGTTATTCAGTTCTTAGTTCTCCTGCTATTAATACCTTTATTTTTGTGTAAAATAAAATCTCTACAGGCAGGTGATTTTTTGTATTTCCACTTGTTCAAGTATTGCAAGAAGTGACATCATGATTTCACTACGTAGTCACAGTTTTAGATGTATCAATTTATTTAAAAGATTCTCGTATATATATATTGGGGCATTAATTTTACATACCAGAATTAATATGGTTATAAAATCTTGTTTAAAATGGTTATTGTTTAATATGGTTATAATCAAATATTGGATAAAAGTATTTGAGAAATAGTTATTAGCCTAGGACAAGTACAATGCTTTTGAGAGAAGCAGTGGTAACTTAGGTAAGAAAACTGAACTTTCTGTTGGCAGGAAGTTCTGTGGAAAAATTCTCAACCACTTTCTAATGTGAGCCTTTTCATAATTGTTGCCATCAATTCAGTTTATGTGGATACTGAATGATTTGCTGTAATGTGCAGGAATTTCTGTAGTCACATGCACATCACTGCCTAGGCACCAGCTCAGCTGCTCTCCCTGCCTCCTGGTGAGGTGCCACAGAGTCCTCAACCACCTGCCCATGACAGCTCCCTGTTAAACAACCCCCGGCTCCCCAGGGAATATGACTTTCTGACCACCTTCTTTCCAAATGTCTTTCCAGCTGCTTCATGACCTTCCTTCCCTCCCAAGCTATTGCTGTCGTTAGAGAAGGACCCGGAACATCAAACCACCATTAACAGATTTATGCCCTCTGCAAATCTGTTGTTGCTTAGCCATTTCATCACACAACAGGCTGGCGTGGAGGGTGTGCAGCACCACACAGTCACTGCTGTCAGCGCGTTTAGAGAGCCTGTCTCAAGCCCCAGAGATTTCATGTAGATTAGGAAACAGATTTTACTAGACTACTTGATCTGCTTGGTAGACAAAATAAAAACGTGTCAGACAAAAAGACATATTTTGCTACAGCCAAGCAGGATCCAAACTCTACTCTGCACTCAAATGCTTCACATTTGTAGGTATGAAATTCAGAGATACTCACAAAACTTCTAGCGGAAAGACAAAGACATACATAATTTGAAAAGAGGCATATTGTTTTCTTCCCATGTATGTCGAGATTTAGGACTTGGATGCTTCTATGCAAAGGAATCAGAGGAATTTCAAAAAGGAATTTTTCAAGAGACAAAAGTTTTTTAAAAGCTAGAAAATTTTTTAAAGATCTTCATCAACAACCTTAGTAAGACAATACTCAGCCATATGAATGAATGTAGCTAACACACGCTGAAACAGGAGCAATTGTTACAATTGATTTATAAATTGTAGAAATTGCTTCTGAGGAGCCTCCTTGGGGAAATTAATGCTCAGGCCTGTCCTAGAATAAAAAAATTAGTTCTCTTCTTGCTTCCCCTTCTTGATATTACTAATGGTGAGGTTGTGGAATTAAGCCCATTTTACCCCCTTCCCAAAAAAAAAGCTTATTAAATGATCCAAGTTCTTTTGCATCTTTTTTTTTTTTTTGTGTATCCAAATTCTCACATTTATTCAAAATCAGTGCACTTTACAATAAAGCTTTGCTCTGATAGTCAATTTATTATTTGCTGTTGAAATCTAGCAAGTAATTTCACTAGTGCTTGAGATTACTGGCATGCTCTGTGTATTCCAGGTCATAAAACCACTCAGCATTTTGTTGCCCATGCCATTTGAGAGAGACTCACAGAGAGTATTTTATCGTGGTTCCAATTAACTCAACTGAAAACTGTCAGCAGTGCATTTAGTTATCAATGAAAAGTGATTCACTATTTGGGAATGGAAGATACTTGTTAGAAGTAAAAAAAAAATGTTAAAAAACATACAATAAGTAACATTTCTAGGCATTTGATTTTATTTTAACTCATGTTTCTTCTGTTTAATTCAAAGAAAATATCCATTCATCTTGCAGATGATGTGCTGGAAACAAATAACCTGGTTTCCTTTTCTGTTTACCTATAGACTCAATGTTCCCATATTGTAATCGTTCAGCAAAAGATTCATTCTGAGATTTCATCAATTAGCTGAAATATTTTCATTTAATACACCCATCATAAGACATCAACAAGCAATAATAATGCATAGATCTTTTAATTTTTAAGGTAGTTTAAACATTGATTAAATAATTCATTGGTGCTAGTAGCAGATGGTCACATATTCTCTAGCCTGGAACACTACCTTCAATGCAGTTCCAACTGAGTATGCAGCATTTCCTCTCATGCTATATTGCAAAAGAGCACAAAAAGTGCTACAAGCTGCTCCAAGGGCAAGACTGGATCGTATCAAAGTCAACTGCAAGATCTGTTGAGGCAGGGCACCTCTTTTTTGTGTAGTCTTGTAAAATGTTGTATATTGAAATAGAGAGGGCATGTTAAGGCATTGATGTATGGCTGAGATCTGTGTACTGTGTGCTCTGTGTGCTACAAAAATAACAGAAGACTTGGAAGGGCACTATGACGGCAGCATGAATCATTCCATAAATTTGTTGTGAACCATTATCTAACAGAAATTTCTGCAAAAATTGTTTAAATGACATCACTAGCATTCCTAACAAACAGACAAATAATCTGTGTTAAACCTAGGTGTTTTTTTGAGCAAGAACAATAAAATGATAAGAGTTTTTATAGCCAGAGATGTATGAGAAACATTCCAGTCAGCTTTGTTTCCCCTCCTGATAACCTGCATCCTTCTAGGTGAACCAATGAAGGTCAGTTTTGAAAGGAGTGTGAAGTGATATTCAAACTCAGGCTTTTGGATATACAGAAAAAACCTTCAGCCCCACTATAACTGCACATTTTTACAGAAGTGTGTGTACCTTGTTGCAATATGTTTGGACAGGCTGGGATGAAATGATTTTATTTTAAAAAGGTGCAGTTTTCTGGCTGCTAAATTAACTTTGAAAGCTGTTTTCATTACCCTGATCTCAGTGAGCATTCGTTGAGAAACTGAAGATCCTATATCTCCTATTCTTTTCTGAGGAATTCCCCACTGGAATCTTTGCCCATCACTGGCATTTTATCATTCCCCAATTTCTGCCTTTTTTGAACTTCAATTTTTTCCTCTGTGTACCCACGAGAGTACAAAGTTGTGAAATTTTATGGTGTGATTGTGTTTTACTCAGATTTTGATTACGTGGTCTGGAAAATAACATAATGCAAGGGCAGAACCCAGAATGCACAGGTGAGTGAAGACACTGCACCCAAATTATTTTTTTCATAGATCCATGTGTGCTTGACTATTGTGACTATTTTCTGATATCAATGGCCAGTTTTGACCAAATTTCTAACTTCAGAATACTTAAATATTTAAATTTTTATGAAAATAGATAGTTGTATAGAGGAAAGAAATCCTGTTAGTGTTCCCATGGAGAAACATGCTAATATGATCTCTTCTTCGTATGAATAAGGGAATCCAATAAAATATTTGTTTTGAGATAAGAACGTATGAATATTACAATGTCTTTGGAAGACATTACTAAAACTAAAGTTTCACTGAAGATTATCTTTTCTTCGATTTTTCGTGACATCTGTGGACTTCAAATGAATTTTTGGTCATTATCTGAACAGAGCTACCAGCTGATTTTCTCATGAATTTCCAAGCAATTCAGGCAAACCTGGTAAATGAAGTGTTTATGAAATGAGATTGTTCAAATCACTTGCTTCCACACATCTTGTCTAAATCCAGTTACTTCCAATTCTGCAAAGCATGATTTTTAATTTTTTCATCTTTGGACTTTTCTAAACTAAAAAGTTGCACTGATGTAATTTGAACAGTCTTTACTGTCTGTAAAGGTGAAGTAGTTTGCTTATTTAGAATATTATTTTATTTTTAAAAAGGAAAAAAATCAGAAGAATTCTGTAAATCCTAACTGGAGTTTATGCATCCCTTCCAATTCAACATACTCCATGATTCTGTGGTTTCTCTCCCAACTGCTACAAAACAGCCATCATTGCTAGCTAACTTAATTGTTTCAGTCAAAAACTTCAGCCATAATTCATTGTTTTAACTACATCAACAAGATTTCACTGGTGAGATAATGAAATTTATTTCATTTTAAATAGAATACATTCCATGATTACACGCTGTATGTGGTATGTCTGTTTGTTTCCCCTGGAGGGAAGATATATCGAATTTATTAAGTTCCTACAAGTTTCATGAAAACAGCTGTATAGGAAACAAACGCTGCTAGTGAGGAACAAGCTGAGCCTGACCCATTGCATAGGTTTGGTTATAATTTTTGCTTTCCCCCTTATTTCACATACGTGCAGCATACTGTCCCACACGTGCAGGGTGTTAGTGAGATATTTCCACTGTATTCAGTTGGTTTGTCCATTTTAAATTTTTTTCCCTCTTCCTTGTTTTACTGTATACTCTACCTACAGTTTCATGGTTCATAATTTCCTGACTAAGTCTCACTTATGTGGACAAGAGAGGGAAGCCACCCAACAGATATCCTTTCTGAGAACCACTATGATTCATCAGCATCAGGTCCTCTTCCTCCCTGGGGGTATGCATTGAACAAAAGAATAATCATGTAAATTTACTTCTTTGTAATTATCTATTTTCATGATTTCTTTCTAGTTGTCAGTAGAAATGTAAATTACATATGAGAATTTATAGCATGGGATTCCAGTGCCCTAGGGTAGGGCATGCAGTTTCCCTTTTGTTAAGCCTTTATGTCCTTGACATGTGATTCTGAAGTGTAATGAAATGCACGTAATGATAACAAACATTTCTATGGATTGTCTCAGTTCTATTTGTGTTTGTTTGTCATTACAATGGCAATTTGCTGCATAGCAGTTACACTGCCTGCCAGAGTTCAAGAGATGTTTGGGCAATGCTGTCAGGCACATGGTGTGATTCTTGGGGTGTCCTGCACAGGGCCAGGAGTTGGACGCAATGATCCTGATGGGTCCTTTCCAACACAGGCAATTCTGTGATTCTATGATTTCTCACAGCAGCATGCTATGGATGCTAAAAAACTTTAGCAGAGAAGTTTTCAGCTCTCAGCAGCAGTTTGTGAGAGCCTTGTTCTTTCTCATGCGAAACTATGCAAAACATGATAAGGTTTTCTGTAAACAGACTTTGCTAATCTTGCACCTGCGTTTATAATTAGAATTGTTGTGATACTGACTACAGAAATGAATGATGTGTGAATTGACCAATTACCCTGATAGGTAGTTAGTTAGAGGTCCAATACCTCTTGCCTTTTAAGAAAACACTAAAAGAACTAAACACATAAAAACCCGTCTTTTATTAATTCAATCAATCAATCAATCCATTCCTTTCTGCTGACCACTCGCGTGTCTGAGTCCTAATTGCCTCTTGGCCCCGCCGGCAGCAACAGCATGCTTTGGTTGTCTCTTTTTATTTTTTTCTGAGACAATTGTAGTTTCTCTTTTTACCTGTTTTTGAAAACTTATGAAAAAATATTTCATTAAGTTTTCTCTTACCTATTTTGTTCCATTCATCAAGCTTTTTTTTGTTTTGCACCATGCTTCCAAAAACTGGCAAAATGCCTTCTGTGTGGAAATTGAAAAATATGTGACACAGCTTCTTACCATCCAAGTTTGACAAACAAAGTACTAGCAAAGTAGAAGAGTGCTTCTCAATCTGAATTGTATATCCAGTATTCACAGGAAAAATGAATTATATATCCCATAAGGCTGCAAGAAAACAAAGTATAATTTTCCTCTGATTCTGGGGATAGGGTGGTAACTGATGGTGATGGTGACAGCTCTGTGTCCCCTGGAACACCTGCCTAGTGAATGAAATCCAGTCTTCTGTTCAGCCCCAACTACTCTTCTCCTTTCCAATGGATATCCCCCGAGACAATACCAGGCCAGAAGAGGTCAGAAGATAGCTTATTCAAGAGATGGTTCCCAACAGGCAGCATTGACAAAACTTCACTAAGATGAACTCCTTCAACTCTGTCATCATCCAACACTATTCTCCCACCAGGTTTGCAACCCCTAAATGCTCTTGTGCCCTCACCATGGCACAGGTGATAAATGCATTCAGTTTCATTGGATGAAATAGCACGATTCTGATGGACTACAGAACATACCTCACATTGTTGCACTCCAAATAACCTGGAAAGGGTAAACAAAAAATGGGAGAGGAAAGGGTGGGATGGGAATTACCTTGAGCTAAATATTTTAAAATGTGGACACTCAACCACTCAAGTGCTCTCTGGCCTCAGAGTCAAAACCAGTCCCCAGGCCCTTCAGCACTACGACATCATTTTTTAGGACTATGAAGACAGCTTCTCAGCTACCATCCTCCATCTCTTGTGCTACCCAGTCTACTTGTTTTCAGGCAGAACCTTGGTTAGCAATACCTTCTAGACTGTTCTTAGCCAACACGTGTGTTCTTCCCTTTGGGAGGCTGTGATCGGTGGTGAACAGACTAAACAGGAGGTTCATCATCATCCTCATCATATCAGGTACAAGCACTGTATTGAAGGAAAGGTATTTAAAACAACAGACTGCCTACACAAATGCCAATCACAGATGAACTTCACTGTTTGGTAAAGCCATCCAGCCTCTCTACTTCTTTATCAGTCCTTAGAACAGTCCTTACATCCCTTTTCCATTTTGAGTTTCACTTTAAGTTTCTGTTTCTTAGCCAGCTTTTTGGTTTCTGGTTTTTTTTGGGGGGGGGATATTATTTTATGGTTAGTTGGTGTTTTGGGGTTTTTTTGTTTGGTTTTTTACTAAGAACATTGAAAAAAAAGAGTTTAATGAATTCAGGAGGCTGAACTATCCTTTTCAGTGACTCATTTTCAAACTACCTTCAAGTGTTTGTTGTGGGATGCTGTTCTGAGTCATTGTGTTGCCTTTTCACTTGCTTACCAATAGCTATCCTGATTTAACTCCTAATGAAAAATTACATTCTCCTGAAAGAATAGAAGCCTGATGGAAACTGAGTCAGGCTGAAGAACTTCCATTATAGATACACTTTTAGTCAGTAAAATCCACCTATGATCACTCAATCCAAGTTTGGTTTTGTTTGCTCTTTACTTATAGCTCTTTTTTAATGACCTCATTATTTAAAAAAACCCACATTTAAAATAAGGCAGTCTGTTTTCAGTTCAGTGACTATGGTAGAAAAAATCTGTAGGCTATTACACCTATTACTATACATACTGCAAAATAGCCTAACTTTGGCTTTGCATTTTCAGAAGCTACAGTTTCTCTTATCGAAGTATTTTTGTCATTATTGATAACCTCTAATAATGCTAGTGATATTCATATCCAATCCTGGGGGTATATAAAATCAGTATCCAGATAAGCCCCTTTTATATCTAACTCCAAAGTAGGTTTGAATGAAAAAAATAGTCTCTTCTATCTTTCTATCTCTTATTTCCTAAAGTGGATCAAATCCTTACTGCCTAATACTGTCTTAGAGCTATCTTTTATATATACACATATGTACAATTTAACAACACTGTCCATCCTTCAGTAAAGGTGCTCTAGATTGGAGGTTACTTACCCTAAACTTCAGAGTTGGTGGGTTTTTTTCTGTATAATTGAGTAAATTTTTAAGTGAGTTGCATAAAACAGAAAAGAAAATGAGTATTTCTTGCATTGTTATGAGTTGTTCATTTGAGCAGATGCAGAGCTCTGAATAATTGCAGTGTACTGATTACATTTCTGTCTGCTAAGCTCTTTCCTTCATTTATTAAAGTCTTGCCTTGTCAGATAAACTGGCATCAAAGCATTCTCTTAAGAGAAATTAAAAGACTAAAGCTCTCAATTAAGCTACCATGTATTTTAATGGAATAAATTCTCAATCAACAGAAGGATAAATGTAGTTGCTTGGTTATTTGCTTCTATGTATCTGTGCCATTGCTTATTTGAATGCAGCTAGTACACAAAAAAATGTCTTTTTGTCTCAATTTATTTCTCAAGTCTCTTTAAAACTTTGCATAGGTTTACCTCTTCGGTTCTGTTGTGCCCTACAAATTTATTTAGTATTGAATTTACACCAAAGGAAGTCCTGACGGAGAAAGAGGAGAAGCAGACATGCACAGAAGGCATGCTACGAAGTGTTTGCTCCTTTGCAGATTAGTTGGCAAAAATCTCTTAGAAATCTTGAGAGCCACAGCTTAAAGAATGACAGATGCTCGATTATTTCACACAAATTAGAAACATTCCTTTGAAAACAAAAACCACTTGGCCTTTTCAACCTATGCTCCTTGGTGGAGTTCAAGTTGTATTTTTGAATCTATTTACACATGTGCAAGCATGCTCTTGTGGGGACAGGTTTGAGCACCCTTCTCTCCCTTTCCATGGAACACATCACTGAGATTAGCTCAGTTGGAACATGGTGCTAATAACACCAAGTTTGTGGGTTCAATCCCCATATGGGCCATTCACTTTGGAGCT
Organism: Pachycephala philippinensis; assembly: GCA_013397055.1. Lineage (NCBI taxonomy): Eukaryota > Metazoa > Chordata > Aves > Passeriformes > Pachycephala > Pachycephala philippinensis. The sequence continues at coordinate 59,561 of VWZT01001859.1, read as the reverse complement.
CGACTTGGGGATCCTTGTGGGTCCCTTTCAAATAAGAATATTCTGTGATCTGGTCATTTTGCCAACCTCAGACCAGGGCATACTGACAGACCAAATGTATTTGATATGTCATCAAATATATCTGTGACCAGCTCTGGGGACTTCAGCAGAAGAAGGACATAGACTTCTTGGAGGAGGGCCACCAAGAGGATTAGAGGAATGAAACTTCTCTCCTATGAGAAAAGCCTGAGAGGGTTGTGTGGGACCTGACAGCTGGTCTGAAAGTCTCACAGATTTCGACTTGGGCACAATCACTGTGTACCCTTGAGAATTCGGTTTGTACCCGTGAGAATTGTAACATCAACAGAAGCACGAAGCATAAACAAAAGAAGGAAGACGAACACTTGCAGAAGGGAGGAAACTGGCTGATATGCAGCAAGAATGTGTGCTGGTTATAGGCAACCAATAATATTTTATTGTAGTTAGCCAATAGCAAATGAATATGTAACGCGAATGCTAAGAAATTTTATAAAAGAGGCTACGTGGTATTAAAGGAAAGCTTTTCTGCTAGGAGCAGTTGGTGTGTGTGCATGTGTTGTGACCGTCCCAACAGTGACAGAGTTGGGGTTGTTCAGCTTGGAGAAGAGAAGGCTCTGTGGTGACCTTATAGCACCTTCCAGTAGCTGAAGAGGCCTCCAAGAGAGCTGGAGAGGGTTTTTTTCCAAGGGCAGGTAGTGATAAGACAAGGGGGAATCATCTTAAGATGAAGAAGGGTAGGTTTAGACTAGATATTAGGAAGAAATCCTTTCTTGTGAGGATGGTGAAACACTGGAACGGGTTGCCCAGAGAATCTGTGGATACCCCATCCCTGGAAGTGTTCAAGGGCAGGTTACACGGGACTTTGAATAAGCTGGCCTAGTGGAAGGTGGTCCTGCCTGTGATGGTAGGATCACTTAGAACTAGGTGATCTTTAAGGTCTTTTCCAACCCAAACCATTCTATGATTCTATGATTCAATGATATAATTCTTCCAGAATCACTACAATGCTGGCAAAGTCGATCGATGCCTTCAAAAGCATGCATGGTTTACTCAAAGGTATGCAGCTTCAAAGACAGAAACTTGTGTCTTGTCAAGTTCCTTGATTAGAGAAATCTGTTTAGTCTAGTTTCCTTTGTCTCTGTGAGAGGCAGTTTCAACTTCTATTTTGTCAATACTGTTCCCTAAATCACAGGGCAGATGCTGATCTCTGTGCAAGCCCATGAATTCCATTATAAACACAGCGCATTTAGTGCCATTTTTGGTATTCTTGAGCTTTGACAATCCAGACTATGGGAACCCTTTAGGTGGTGCATGGAGGACAGCCTCAGGTGAGTGCTTCAGATACACAGAGAGTCTCGCTGGGCACAAGACACCTCAGTTTAGCACCTCGTGTCTTGCCAGATTCTGGCATTGCTGAAGGTTGTCAGAGTGTTTTGTCTCTGGCCTGTTTTTGAAAACATCTGTTATTTGTGTTTGTAATGTGTCAGTACTGGAACACAACAATCATATTAATTTTACATATCAGGAACCTTTGAAAAGTTAGAACCTGTAGAATTTTTTTATTCTTTTTTTTTTCTGCTGGATGACACTATTGATTGACCTCAACTTCAGATACCGTGTCTATTTTAGTCTAAGTAAAATACTATCATAGTTACTACTTACTCTGAATCACAGATTTGGAAAAAATAGAGACTTTCACATCTGCTCCTCAGAAAATGGAAGACATAACAAAAACAGGAGGAAAAGTTGATTCAAAGCATCACTTAGTAATACTTATAGTATGCCATTTGTAAGATGATTCTCTCAGACAGGCACAGCTAGTAGAAACATAAAATACTCTAGAGCTACATAATCAGCTGTTGTATGTGAATAACCTCAGTCCAACTGGAAGTCAGTAGTTGATCCTTTTATCAACTAACTTAGCCTGACCAGAGATTAAACAAGAAGATTTTAAGTGACTTACCTCCATTTGCCTTACTGCTCCCTGCATATAACCAGGATGAAAAGCAAATACTTGGGGAACTGGAATAGAAAGAGTGATGGATCACCATATTAATTGCACATCCAAAAGTTATCAATTTTAAATATTGCTCTCCCTAAGAAGCCAAATGAAGGTAAGTCAAATTGAAATCTTACATTTTTATAAAATTACAAGAAATTATGATTGTGTCACTTAGAGCTACATTCCCAAAGGTGCATGAAGGTACAACTTAATTTGAAGCTGAGATTTGGCTACTTATGAGCTTCAGGTAGCTCCATCTAGAAAAAGTGGATAAAAAGCACACTCAGAAAAAGCGCATCTGTTTCAGATAACATGCTTTCATAACCACCAATTCTTTACTTTTGAGTTCACTGACTTCAAAGTTTAGATTTTTAAATAGGAAGCCCTACACTCCTTTTTACTGATATCAAGGGTCTTTTTTAATAGCTTGTAGTTTTCAAGTAGTCTTTCCTGCTTGACATTTCCTTTGCAGAGTGATGGATATCACTTCTCCCTCTTGCTGGGAAAGCAAGAAAATTCTCTTTTTACAATCTCTGTCCTTAATAGTTTTAAGCCACACAAAAGACAAAGAAAAAAAAAGACAGGGAAATGTAAGAATTGCTGATAGGCAGACAGAAAATGTATTTAAGATCAATGTAAAGGCCCCCTGAATTGCACTGGATATCTCAATTCCAAGTCCATTTCCTTGATCAAAAGGCCACATTAATCTTTTGTCTCATATTAGCATCTTGATTCTACAAAATTACTCGTGGGCTGGCTGCCCACTACCCAAAACCACTGTGTGATTTTATAGACAGGTGAACCTGAGATCTCCTGGGCTGTTTTGAAGCACTGAAATTGTAGGCATGTTTTTTTAAGCTTGCATTAAATGTTTGAATTTTTGTTTGCTGAAATTTAAAACATCAGGTTACACTCATAGCTCTACTTTCTGAAGCTGAGTATCAATGTACCTGTTCTCTGTGATGGTTCTGAAGATTTGAGAGAAATCATGAAAGTAACCCTAGAGGTATAGAAAACAAATGTCTTTATTTATTTATTTGGATTAAAGATCAAATGGTTAAAACTAATTTTAACTCTGAGATAATTAATTAAGCTTGCAAATGTGAATGAATGAATACTACTTCCTTTCTAAGCAGTTGATAATTTTGCATATCTGTGCCAGAATATAATTTTCAGTTCTTTTCCCACAAATTTTAATGTAAATAGGACTTCTGGCTGGCAACAGTAGTGAATGTAGCTGTCCATTTGAGTTTAACAACATTCCACTGAGACAGTTTCTAATATTTATTCTTTTCAAGTGTACCGTTTAGCTATCCTTAGGATTTATATTTTCATGCCATTAACAGGAAAACTTTTCACCTAGGTTAAAAAAGAGCTTTTCTTCTCTGCATAGGAAAAACTAAATGTATACACATACGTGTGTACATATATGTATACATATGGGCATGTGTGTATGAAGTTTCTGCACTTTTACTTTTTTCTGTATGTCCTGTCTCCAGTCATAGGCCTGACTTGCCAGAGGCTCATCCTAAACAGGATCTAAACTGGCAGGTGAGCACTGTTTGCTCAGGATATCAGTGACTGTGATGAGATCCTGGCCAAGGAATGCTGCACTCCCTTCTGCTCTGCACAGTGCTGGTGCCTTTCCCTGGAAAGCAAAGCAAGGAGCAGATCAGTGCAGTGCTGAGCTGCACCCAGCATGGGGTAAGGCTACAGATAGGAAACACACCTCAGCTTCAGAGCCAGACGTAGGCTTGCATCCCACATTTTAGAGATGCTCAAATAACAAGGAGAAGAAGATATTATGTGGATTAAAAGGACAGTTAATGAAGAATGCTTCTCAGATCTTCAAGGCATGACTTTCAAAGACTCTCTGCCTTGTACTATCCCAGGGAATTTGCTGAAATTTTTCTGCTGATTTCAGTGAAAGCAAAGTTATTCAAGACGATCATTCATAAAATATACTTATTACTATGTCCATGGGTATCTTGACTAGATTACTCCAATCTTTAGACATCCAACATACTCTGTGTTTTCATGCTTTGTATTGTGGTTAAGGCAACTACTGCTTTTCCTCAGGATTCCCATTAATATTTCGACTGTAACACTCCAAAGGGGAATTCTGGTTTTGTTAGAATATGGAAGTTGGACTGTCCTGTGCCTGAAAGATAATTACTGATTAGAAACCTTACCGTTGCATTATTTAATATTTAATTTCAGATGTAATGTATTTTATTATGGATTTTTTCATATTTTAGCTTATTTCAAGCAAGACAACAAAGAAATAAGAAAACAAGATTGTTAACTGAGCTCTCTGTTCTTCAGAGAGATTCATATTTTTCCTCTTCAAATATTTGTTGCTTACATAAGGCTATAAAGTATTTAGGACATGCTGTACGTGACCTATCTCCTAGTATGAATTGGTATAGTACCATTAAAACTGTGTCTTCAAATATTCATGCAGTGTCGTTGCCACATTATATTGCTCAAGAAGCCCCCACATACTTGCCCTCATGCAAAATTTTTTCTAAGTACAAGAATAATTAGCATCACACTAACCAGTTCAGGACTGTCATGAATCTGACCACATTTATCTTCTTCCCTTTAGGTAGTGTATATGAATTACAAAACATATTGTAATGTAAGTATAGTTAATTTCAGAAAATCTACTTTTGTTTCATATATGCATTTTAGGTGGTGATTTATTGCACTTAATTTTTCTTGGGGCTTCAATCGATATTTTATTATCTGAAAAGAGGAAACAGCGCTACAAGACCATAAGCAATCTCATTCACGGCGGTGTATTTCTGAGTATTTCTTCAGTGAGACAACTGTTCTCAAAGTAGAAAACAGAGACTCCCAATAGACAGAGCTATGCATAACATATTTGTTGATTTCAGAATCTCAGACTGAAGTGTACCAGTTTGTTTAAAAATAGAAGGCAGAACTCTGATTATGCTAAAGAAGAATGTGCTCTGAAGCTAATAATAATTATTGAAGTGATATAGAGCACTCATGTTTTTACAAATAATCTTCCATTGATATTTTCACAGAATCGTAGAATCACAGAATAAGTTGGGCAGGAAGGGATGTGCCACAGATATTCACACCGTATGAAATTGCTTCTTGTATATTTGAAGCCACTGGATCTTTTGAGGGTAAGATATTAGATGGCTTCATTCATTTCTCAAATCATGAATTCTGTTTTAAACTCTCAAAAAAACAACATAACGTATAAAAGCAATGTATACAAGTCTATATTGTGCTCCCTGTAAACATATGCATGACACCATTCAGAACACAAAGTTGAGTTTACATAATCTCTATGAATAAGTAATGAGTAAGCAAAAGTCAGTACTAAGCAGTAAACTTTCTAAATCCTCTCATGGCTGAACTGAACAGACACTTGAGGCAATGTACGTAAGCCTGTCTTCATTTTCTGAGTTCTCCTTCACTCACACTAGCAATGAATTAGAACATGGAAAGCAAATAATAAATTACCTTTCTATATTAAAAATCTACGAACTGTCAGCTTGGCACCACTTTGAATTATTAAGAAATGATGACCTTTTATGGAATAGGTGGTCACTGTTAACTCTATGCAAAGTCTTTCAGATAACATAGTCTGAGCCTTTGTGTAATTTAAAACTGAAAGAAGCACAGTAGCCTGTAATGCTGTGTGCCTGACAGTGATTATTGTGTTCAGGAAGGTTTCAATGACACAGCTAACTACGTCACTATTTTGCTTCAAGAGTGTTTTCTTTTACATAAGCTGTCCTCAAAGATTAGAGTATACACTTTTGTTTGTAACTAGGGATCATGGTGAAACTGCCAAGTAGAGAAGCTAAGCGCAGGGATTTATTACTTTCACTGAAATCTTTAAAAAACATATAAGTGCTGTCAAATCTGTATTGCCAAAAGTTGTTTGTGCAATGTGCAGAGACGTTATAAGGAAACAGGTTCATATTTATCTTATTTTCCTCATGCTAGAAAAACAATATATTCCAAGATATGATTATTATTTGAGATGGAATAACTAATTGCAGTGCTTTTTTAAAAGAGAAAATTTGAAAAGTGTGCCAAAGATACACACAGATGATATTATTCATTTAAAAAACAACAGAAAATGTTTACAAAACAGTATGGTTGCAAGTTCTGACTTTTATTTAATAGTCATAATAATTATAGAAAATTCAGAAAAGTACTGTATATAGAGCATAGTAAACAGCTTCAGTCTTCCCATCTCTGAAACTAAGTGAGACCTTTACCTCCACCTCAGTGAAGGCCCAAAAGAAAGCATTTTCTTTTAATGAAACTATGTGCAAAGGAAAATCTTTCTGGAACTATACTTGCTATATTCACACCAAAGAATTAAGTAGTGATGGAAATCTCTAGTGTTACATAATAATGCATTTTCTTTCACTCCTGAAAAGCATATTGAAATTGTAAAGTTGGCTCAGGCTACATTAACTAGGCTTCCTACATCTAAATACAGTTTTGATTGTAAGACATATATCATTTTTTCCCTCAGAACAATGTCTGCTGTAGTGCAAGAATAAAGAGGATCCTTTGACAGGATATCTTGATGTTATTTTATTTGCTTCTTCTTCATTCTTCTAGGTGCATGGATCCATCCATTATTTACTGAAGCACAAAGAATTGTTCATTCTCTCATGAGCTTTTCTAAATGCTTGCCAATGCATCCAATGTATTTTTAAAAGATGTTAATGAAATTATCTACACAGTCCTTCTGTGAGGTAACTCCATTTCATACCTGGAGAATTGTCAAAAATAGCTTAAGGCCAAAATTATCCAAAGCATCCATTTTTCAGAGTGCTAATTTGAAACACCTAGAGGTGATTTTTTTCAGAATGCTTACTATTTTGATAGCATTTGTATGCATTTTACCTCTCTAAATGGTGAAAGCACAGCTCCTCATTCTTTTCTGCTAAACAGAGCTAAGGTGAGTTCTTTGACATACCCAAACCCACATACTAACAGTCTTGTTTAAGTGAACCGTCCAGCCTCTCACCAAGGCCCTCAGTGGCAGAAGCAAGGACACCCTGCACTCCTCTAGGGTGTCACTTTATTTTTGGTCAGCACTCACCTTGTTCTCTGAGCTTCTGAATGGATGCAACAGAGATACTCAGATCACTATCTCGTTATTAGTATTGCACTGCTACTGCCCTTACTTCTATTTGTTCTTCATAATCCATAAAATCAGGATCTTGAGCAGAGGCATGATCATACTGATGATCACACAATTATGTATTGTATAACTGTTTCTCTAATAATTTCTTTGACACACATTCTGTAAGTGTATAATCTTCATGTGGGGAAAACAATTCTGGAGCTGTCTATTCTCAGACTCTCCTCTTTGCATTCATCTTTAGTGCAAAACTTCTGGAGTGATGAAAGAGACACCATGCTCTTTCTTTTTATTCCACACTAGGCACATACCTGAACCCATCACTCTCTCAGTCTCTTACCTTCCTGACCTCATCCCTCTTTTATCACTTCAATATGCTTTTTCTCATGTTCCTCTTCATAGATCTTCCTTCTGCTCTTCCTCCCTTCATTTCTATACCATGCCAGCACCTTTTGCCATTTCCTGTTCTCCTTCAAAATCCTTCTACCACTACTGAGGTATCCAACCCTTCTCCCTTTCTGCTGACTAAGGTCTTGATATTCCACACACCCATCCCTCCTGAGAATGCCAGTTATTACCTTGGCAGCTTCCTGATCCATGGCATTCCATAACACTACTGTCACAATCATGTTGATAATTTTCAGGAAGGCACATTGCACTCTAGTCAGGTCTTGACCATTTTCATACCCCTTCTTGACTCCAGTCACATGTGACAACATCCTCCTTCTCCTCCACCTGGATCACTATCCCTCATGCTCTGTATTTGCAAGTGCCAGTTTAGTCAATCCAGCCCTCCAGAAAGCAATGCTCATAGGACATCTCCGGGAGGAAGGTGAAGGAGGCAGCAGAGGGGATGGCATCAGGCACTTAGCAAAAGGGAAGGACAACAAGTGCTGTTTCCTCAGTGGAACTTGGCCATTCTTATCCTTATACCAGCAAGTGTCTCTGTCCACTTGGTGACTTCACAGGACTCTCGTATCTCACTGGCTTCAGCTCTCAACAGCTCCTCCCACTTCCCTGGAGCAAACAAATACACTCAGGTTTCCAAAAGTGGTCAGCAGTGGCCTCTCTGAAGTCAAGCAGCCCTGCTTTCCTGTAAACTTTCTGTAATTGAATGCTTCATGCATTCCCGCTGTTGCTACCAAATACTGTGTCAACAGCCTGGGTATATTCTATATTCCCAGTCCAAGCTAGTTCACATAAATCAGCTGAGAGTGGGTGGGTCACAGTAGGCAGAGCAGAAGATTAATTGACATTTGCATATTGTAATTTTTTTAACTTTTANATACATAATAAAATAAGAAAATATTACATATTTCAAAAGAAAGAAGAATATCTTTGCTTTAAAAACTTATTAATATAAGGAATCAAAATATTTTCCAAAGTATCTTTCTGGGCAAAGACTGAAGTATTTAAAATTTTATTTCCTCTGCAATTTCTCTCTTTAATAGGCATAGTATGAAAAATTCCAATCTAAACAGTACTTTGTGTTTGACAAGACTAAAAGTAATTAAAAACTGAGTCTTTTAATGGAAACTGTAACTACAGGCTTTACTACTTACACCGCCTGTAACAAACAATTTTATTGAATAAGCGTAAAACCCAAATCTGTTGCTCCATTGTACCACTAGAACACTTAGGACTTTAATATTTTTCTAATACATCATGAAAATATAAGATTCTATATAAACCTGTTTAAAACCTCTTTAAAGCAATATTTTTTACATTAGTATTAGAAACAGGTTTTTTAAATTATAATGTACATTTTCTTTAACAATAAATGGTAAAAAGCAAGGGAAATGCTCTGTTAGTCCATTTGTATGCTTTTTAAGAAAAGAACTCTCACAAACAGAAGCAGCTTGTCAGTAAGTACTAATTGAACTGTTTCCCACTAATAGTACTGCAGCTGTTATCTGCACAATGCTCAGAGACACACTATTCAATAATTGCAGGGTACAAAACCACCTCTCGTGGTGATAAGAATGTAGGTGAAGTCAGTTTGTTCTTTGCTTTGAACAAATTCCCTTGCTTCTGTGAAAGGAAGTCGAGATCCTACAAAACCAGTAAATCAGTACCAGAAGATGTTGACAAGTGAGGATGGCTTTGGTACAATTAGCTGACATACTTAAACAAACACGAAATGACAATGTATGAGTAAAAGGTTGTAAAATTGTCTCAAACCACAAATTCAGTTCCTAGGAGGAATGACTGGGTATGTCTTTCCCTGAGTTGCCTTGAAGACTTGAGAGGCTGGAAGGCATCTTTCTAAGCTCAGTGGCCAGAGTCCACAACTGTCTCAACCTTCCTAAAATTGCTTCCAAAAGAACATGAAATGCTTTGGAGAGAGAGATCAGCACGGAGTCATCTGTTTTCTGACAGGTCTTTATCAGCACATGGCTCTCACCGCATAGCCACCGCTCATAAATGGTTTGATTTACACTGTGCTTCTGTTTCTGTTTTCATTTGCAGTAAAATGTGTGAGTATAAAATTATATTAGCCAGTCTCAGTAATGCTTTAAAAACATTTTTCAATGATGGTATAAATGAATACGGGAGATACAAATATGCATAGAATTCTAGTCCTCCTTTATTCCTTTAAAAAATTCAAATTCATAGAAATCAATATAATAAGGAAACAATCTTGAAAGAAAATGAGAAAACAAACAATAATGTCATTATTCAACGTACACTAGTACAGCTTTGTTAAAGACAACAATATGGAGATTTTAGTTCATACACATTCAAAACAGAAACAAATATCTGTTTTATTTGCACTGGAATGTTGGAGCCTCCCATTTTATTTTCTCCAGTGAATGTGAGTGAAGATACAGAAAATGCTTTAGACTGGAAAATGATGACCCACTCAATTGCCTCAATTCAATAAAATATTTATGTGCCATAAGCCAATGTAGTAGAACTGTGATATTTTACATTTTTTCTGTCTGCCTTTATTCACTTTAGAGGCAACAGGAAACCATAGGACAAGTAATTATGTTCTTATGTTTTGGACTGGTTTGGATAGATAAATGAATGGATAGACATAAACACAACTATAGAGGGTTTTTGGTTGGAAGAAACCTTAAAGATCATCTAGTTCCAAACCTCCACCATGGGCAGAAACACCTTCCACTAGAGGCTGCTCAAAGCACCTTACAACCTGGCCTTGAACACTTCTAGGAATGGGGCACACAACCTCTCTGGAAAACTTGTTAAGTAAAAAATATCTTCCTTACGGTCAATCTAAATCTACCCTCTTTTAGTTTAAAACCATTGACCCTTGTGCTGTCACTGCAGGCCCTGGTTAGAAGTCCCTCTCCAGCTTGCTCATAAGCCCTCTGTTTGAATTTTTGCTGAGCAGTGCTCACACAGCATCAAGGCCTTTTCTGGCCCTCACACCGCCCCACCAGGAAGGGGGCTGGGGGTGCACAAGGAGCTGGGACGGGGCACGGCCAGGACAGGTGACCCCAACTGACCAAAGGCATATTCCAGACCATATGGCTTCATGCTCAGCATATAAAGCTGCAAGAAGAAGAAAGAAGGGAGAACATTTGGAGTGATGTGGTGTTTGTTTTCCCAAAACACCTTTAGGTGTGATGGAGCCCTGCTGTCCTGGAGATGGCTGAACACCTGCCTGCCCATGGGAACCAGCGACTGAATACTGCTCGGTCGCTATTTGTGAGGTAAATTCCATTCTGAAATTATGACTGCATTCCAGGTAATTCCAGGCATTCCAGAAGCTTGATTTGTTTATTTTGTAGCAAATGCAACAGGCACACACTCATATATAATCACATGGTCCGAGTCCACTCAGTCCTTCTTACAGAGTACCTCATTCAGACTGGTACCTATCACAACATGCAGAGCCACAGACTGCATTTTTTGCTTTCATGTGGAATGTGTCTTTTCTGTTATTGTGACAAGTATACCATTTTTATTGGAAGTTTCGGTCTCTCTGGCCTTTCATGTTTCACATTTCATAGATACAGCTTACTAAATCAAGGCAGTTTGGAAGGAAAATATTCAAGGTAGTTTTCATTTCAGTGTTCTTGTGGAAATGTATTTTGTTGTGGTTTTTTGTTACTGTTTTTATTAAGGATCTACAAGAGACTACTTACAGTCTTCAGCTAGAAAATACATTGCTGCAAATATCACGCAAAGACTTTCTTCTTAACGCTCTAGTTCAGTAAAATTACCCTTTTGTAGCTTCAGAAATGCTATAATTTGTATTAAAATTTTCATCAATATAAAAAAATAAGAAGCAATTAAATTCTGCATGAATCCTATGGTATAATCCTGTGGTAAGGGTAAAGTGTGAAGCAAAGTGAAAGTACTGGCTCAGGACCTAAAATTTGACTCAACATCTATCTTGTTTTTAGCTCTAGCCAGTCATGGAAGCTCAGAGAAAGTGAGAAAAAAGAAATGCTTATAGAGCTTTGAGGAGCTTCCTGGTCCAAAGAAAGGTTTTAGAAAGGAGGCCGAGGGAATTGTTAGATTCACAGAGACTGTATTCACACATAATATATCGTGTGCTGCATCCAGGCACTGAGGTTGCACTCATCTCTGCATGTTCAAAGCTGCAGAAATATACAAAGGTTAAAAAATGCCATCAATCAATTTGACATTGGGGTGGGGACAGCACCGCAAAGCCAAAAGGGAAAAAAAACCTGTGATATGATGGTGTCAAAACCAGAAGAGTACACCTACCTGCGCAACTAACTCCTGGCATACATCTACACTAACAAAATGGG
>VWZT01001859.1:0-47621 GCA_013397055.1 Pachycephala philippinensis | reverse complement strand
GAGTTTTAGCTTTTTTTCAAACTTCCCACTTTTTTTTTTTTTTTTTTTTTTTTTTTTGGGAAGGAAAGCTGTCTTATGTCCCTTGCTTCGTCTACTTTACTGAACCAGCAAATGCAGGCTGTCAGACTGGTGTTCTCATGAGGTTTGTGCATGGCTTTTTCATTGGGGCAAACAAAAAATGAGGATTCTCCAGGGACATGGAAGGCAATGGAGGCAGTCAGGAACCCAAACAGCTAGTACACCTGCGCTGGGCATAGACACAGCTGTCCCCCATCATTGGCAGTCACCTCCAGCTGGAAGAAGCCCAAGAATGAGACAGGAAGGCTGGGGGGAAAGGAAGAGCACAGACTGATGGCGACAGAAACTGAAGTCTCTGTTTTCAGGATCAGATAATCCAACTATCTGTGAGATAGAGCTCGACCTACATTTGGCGCAGCAGTTCGTTAAGCCATCCTTGCTAATGTCACAGACTTCACTCTCTGAAGTGATGTTGCCATGACCACTTCCCTTGATAATTTATTCCACGGTCCAGTTGCTTCTGCTGTTTTTCAAAATGGAGCTGTAAATTAGAGAGTGTTAATACACAAAGACTTGTGCATGCTTATTCTGGATGGGAAAATTCTTACTGGGGTGGTGGGGCTTTCCTATTTCAGTAAGAATCAAGGTTCCTAGAGTGAAACCTGAATTAATTTTTGATAACTAAGAAAATTTCAGTGGATTCACTTTTGTATGATAGATGTAATTATGCATTTTCTTTCATTGTAAATGACTGACAAGTACGTTTACAGTTATTATTCAGAGCCCTCAATTGGTTTACTAATAATTATCTTTATTTTGAAACAAGAGAATTAGGAGACATATCTGTGATTTAATAGCAGAGTCTGATTCATTTTAGACATCTCTGGGGACAGCTGCTACCATAATTTTACAGTTCAGTTATATATATTTAAATAGCTTACCGGTACTGAAAATCATCTGAAGAATTATTCTATATCGAGCTGTGCAACTATGCAGAAAAGTGTGTGTGAGTGCATGTGTGCACATGCATGCACACAGTTGCAAATTTTAATTTATTACCATCTGTCCTCTTCACACACCAGAATTAATCTGGTTCTGATAAAATAAATATATAAACTCCATGTTTAAATTTTCTTCTAATTCACTAGAAACCTAGGATTGAAAATTATTATCAGATAGATAATAGGATAAATAAGAACTTGCATTTTGCCTTGTTCAATTTCAGCTGAGAAATAATTCAGCTCAAAAAGTATTGAGTACTTTCACCCTCCCTGAGATTTACAGTTAAGCAAGACTGTATGCACCTGAAAGGAATTAGGAACCAATACCTTCATTCCAGAGTGGTGTAAAAATTACATGAGTTTTAATTGCTTGCCTGATTTAGCTTTAAATTTTGATTTATGATGAATTTATGATGCTGAAAACATCCACCTCAGTCTGTTACCTGACAACAGCCGCACAATAAGCAATCTGTTTGTTAACAATTTCTCTCAGTCCATTTACTGTCCTTGTTCCAAACATATTCCTATGTAAGCAGCCCTAGGTAATAAATCATACTTACATTTCATATTTGCATCTAAACAAAATGACACAAACATCTGGGAACACACAATATTCAATGCTTTTCCAAAAAAATGTATTATTGACACTGCACCTGTTCTCTAATGCAAACAATTCTTTCTTCAAAAAGTGACATTTAACCCTGGTACATTTAAGCTTCAAAAGGTTAATCTAAGATTTAACCATGATAAGCAAGGAGAAAGAGCTGTGCTGCAGTTAATTATATACTTCTCAACAGCAATGATCAAAGATATAGAGCACATGGGGAAAAAATAGAGTGTAGAAGTTTCTGGTGAGTCTCAAATAGGAGCTCTGTCCTAAGGGAGAAATCAGAAGGACCGTTGCTTTTACTTTTATATACTGACACTTCAATACAAAGCTTAAAATAAATTTTTTTGCTGAAATATTCCTTTCTAGATTTTTTTTCATTTTGCTACCATATGGCTTTTTGGTTTGTTTTATAATTGCTGTATTATTTCCTCAACACAACTGGAAAAAAAAGTGTGCTATGCCATATCACTTATTGTCCCCATTTTTACCAGTGGTAAGATTTTTCTATTTATTTTGATAGCATGGAAAACACATAGTTCAAATTGAAAGGGCAGAGAGCAAAGGGAGCACAGTGCCTCTGTTACAGAAAAGAGGTCCATGACTTGCACAGGACTCCATGACATCAAGGGAAGGCTGTCCTAGCTTATTTCATTGAAGAGACAGTGAAAAATGGGTGAAGTCTGAAACAGCACCACTATCTTTGAAAGCAGCTCCTGTACAAAATTTCCTGAACAATGGCATGAAATTGGATGCTGTGGAGCTAGGTCTCAGAGGAAGGAAAACCCAGGCAATCTAAGAATCCCGGGAAAATCTTGTGGGGCATGGATGTAAAGGACTCCTCATCTACATCATTAAAGTCAGAGAAGGCTACCAGCTCAACTGTAATGTCAGCCATTTAGGGGAAATTTGTGTGTTGTTAAATGTTTTCCCATGTAAAGACCTAACCTTTATTGATTATGCCTTATTAATAAACTTGATGTAATGTAGTTTTGCTAAGAAAATGAATAAGCACTACAGAGTAAATGCTGAGGCATCATTATTAAAATTATTCTGAAATTCCCTCATCTTACACAACAGTAAGACAGTTTTTCTATTTGAAAGGAATGTCTACAATGTTAAGGCTTTTCATCTTTCTGCCCCACCAGATTTTCTATCAGGCACATCATCTGCAATTCTCCAAGGAGCCCTACTTGTCAATGTGAAAAAAACCCAACAGAATGCAATCACACCCATCTGACTGAGGAACAGAAATAATTTACATAAGTGATCAAACACAGAAAAGCTCAAATTTCAGGTATTTCCTGGGATGTAAACTAAAGAGTCAGGAATAAAACTTTCTTCTTCTGCCCCTTTTCCCCCATATCATCATAGCCTCAAATAAACCCTAAACTCCTAAGAAAATTTCATATGCATTTGAGAAAAATTTTATAGTCACACCTAAATTGTTAAACAGGCATACACTGGAGATTCCCGTTCACCACACCAGTGAGGTCCTTTCACAGAAGGAAACAAATTTACATTCTCCTTTTATTTAAAAGCTAATCTACAGACAAAGACATAAGAGGAAAGTTAAACTTTTTTCACTTTACAAAAATGATTAACTAAATACCAAGGATATCTGGTAAGACTATCTCCTCCAGGTAAGATAATTTTAAATTTTCTATTTTGAAAAAATCTATTTATAAAGATATGTATCACGTGTTTAGATAAAGCTGTACTCATCACTGAAGGTAATCTAAGAGAAAAAAGGCTTGGTTTGCATTTTTCTGGTTCTTAATCTGAAAACAATGAAACATCAGATAAGGAACCACATTTGTTACAGGAAAAAGGTCTTCTGAGCTGTAGGATACTCAGTACATTCTTAAGTTGTTTTACAGAAACTCTTGAAAAGACAGTAAGTTTATTTCTACATAGACTTTTTTTTTACCAAGTTACAGTATTGTTTCTGTGATAGGTTGAAGAATTTAGATACTGTAAGATTGCAGTGTCTTTCTGACAGTCTCAAAAAATCTGAGAAACTGGAAATTTCACCCATCTTTTCTGAGTTGTAACTCAGTGCTCAACAACAAGATCCTCTTCTCTTGCATCTCGTGGCGATACACTCGTGTAACACCAGTTTGAAATCAGAGTGATGCTTAGTTTAACTTTTTTTCTGGTTTACTGCTCATTTCTACAGGATGCATGGCATGGTTTAAGAATAACAGGAGGCACTGACTTACACCAGTTTACTAGATTTATTTATTAGAAAGGAGCAGAGTAGGTCAACAAGCAGTGACAAAATAGATTACACCAAAAACACGCGTTCCAGTACAAATCACTCATTTGCCCTCTGCCAATTCACTTTTCATGAACATCACTGCAGCAGTTGCTTCCATCCATACTGACAGCTGACATATACAAGACAACATCATTATTCTGCAGAGATTCTAGTAGAAGTGCACATAAGAAGCACTCAATTGAAACAGTAAGAAAGTATGTTTTAGTGCACAGTATGAATTCTTGGAAAGAAACCCTAAATATGTTTCTGCCTTTTAAGTTCATGGGTTTTTTAATTGTTTCTTTACAAAAGTATTTTAAGACATCTTGAAGCAGAAATTGTTTACTAGTGATGTAACAATCCCTGTAGATGTTGAACTGCAAAACCAGTAAGTTTTATTACTTGTCCTGATAGCTTTGATTTACAGCTCTGGAGAAAGGTCACAGAATTTTGCTGATTTCCACTGGCTGAATATCATGTCACTGGTCTGAGAGAGAAAGAAGAAATGCTGAAAACAAAAGTATCCTACTGGAATGGGAGGTTTTAACAACGTGTTTCATAACCATCATTCACATGGAACAAGCTTGCTATTGTTTTAAAGGAACACAGATGCCACAATAAAAACAAACAGCAGCCATAGTCAATAAAATGGTAGTTGCAATATAAGAAATTTATGGTTTTAGATTAAACCAGCTTCTCTTCTTCAGGGATCTTTCAGTCATTACAGGAAATCACTACAAATCACATTTTCAAAGTAAATAACTAAGAAATAAGCATTGCAAATTCAGGGGGGCCAATTTGCTCCTGAAACATTTATTTTCAGAAACTGGCTGTTCTGCTTGTGGCAACCCCTAATCATTTCTTACCATCCAATCGTAAGTATACACTTATGTACTGTAATTATTTCTTCCCTTTTTTTTTATTACTTGTGTTCCAGGTGTCTTTTGAGGCTCTGGTTCCAATAGCATCGGAACATTGCTTCAGTTTGAGAACATAGCTCACTGCTTGGGGAGTCAGGTATGGTACACTCACAAGAAAAAACACCTGTATTTGAACAAAGTGTTTGGTTCTACTTTTTGCTGTTGTATTTTATAGTACTATTGAAATTTTTACAGTCTTTGAGCCACCTGCACATTTTCTCTACCTTCGATAACAAGATTTTTGAGGTCTAGTATTTATAGGTGCCTCTATGTTTGCCTTGTAGTCCAAATTCAGTTAAATGACTGATGTGCTGGCCATTTCACCTAAAATATATAACACATATTACATGTTTCAGATAACTGCATAAAATGCAGAGTTGAGAATTATTAGGTATTAGAAGAGAAGCTAATAATCCCTAACAATTTGCATTATGAAAGTTCTTCTTTCCACTGTAAGCAGACACCATTTTTTTTTACACTAGCTAGTAGTTACTGGTTAGCAACTAACTCGTAGTTATTTCAACTTATAAAATAAACTTACTCACAGATTTGTCTCAGTTCAATTACCAATTACAAATAACACAAAGCAGACAGTTTATTTTTCTCACTTGCAGCCCTCCAAATTCCTGGAATTTTCCAAAAAGACTAAACATTACAAGGTCAGAGTGCCAGGCCCCACAAGTAGCATCAGGGTGTGCTACTCTGAGAACTGCAGAATGCAGCTACACCTTTTAAAAGAGGGAAATGGGGAAGTGAAAGATGTAAAAAGGGACTTAAGCCCCATTAGAAGAGTGCTTCTAACATTTTGTCAAGAATGGGACTTAATGATTAGTTTACTGAAGTAAAACTTGAGTAATGTCTTTGCTTCGTATATATATAGATATAGATATATATGTATATCTATATATACATGTGTATGTATGTGTGTATGAGTGTGTATTTTTTTTTCCACAGATAATTGGCTTTGTACAATAACTACTGAAGATAATTGCTTTAGAAGACTAAGGAAACTTGCTCGAGTGTGAGGATTTTGTCCCTGCATCCTCTATTTTCATTCGTAATTTTCACTAAATAGACATAAGGTATGGCTTGAAACAAAATCCACTTAAAATGTTCACTAACTATCTTCATGTAACACTGACATTGCATTAGGTCATAAGTGGTGAATTCACCTTTGACATCCCCACTTGTGAAAGTACACTTCTGATCTGCACAATTTCCAACCTGCCACAAAGTGGGAAAGAGACTTTGGGCCCTTTGTGCCTTTAAGAAAGTTCATGTCTCTAAAATGGCATAAGAAATCATCAAACAATTGACTTGTGATGAAATTTATAAACAAAATGAGAGTGATAATCACAGTGATTAGCGTAGTCTCAGTCATAGGGAAAAAAACAAGACTGGTAAAGTGATGGCCATCCAAAAGCACTGAGCATAGAGGTTAGTAAAACTGTGATAAGGCAAGACATTGAATTTGTAAGGACAGCAAGTTTAGTGTCCAAAAACATTAGTCAAAAGGCAGAAGAGATGCAAACAGTCATGTGTTGTGGCATCCTCCAGCCTTGGAATACGGCATGGGGAAGGTGCGCATTGCTCAGCAGCTGTTCTGGAGTGCAGCCCTGCTGCTCAGGTGGGTCACACAACTCCTGGAGCACTGGCACTGATCAGAAGCTCACTGGTCTCATCAGATATAGCAATTTGCATTTAGGCCTGCCAGGAAATCTGTGTTTGAAAATAGTTCTACCTTAATGTTGATTCTGTAAAGTGCAGCAGACATAAATCAAGGAACACTAACCGCAATAGCACATTTATTGTCCCAACATTGAATCATTGTCCCCAAGATTATATATTTTTATATTCTTTAATTAAGCAATATGCATTATGATTTCTGATGTAGTTCTGCCTCAGGTTATTTTATTAAATGTTATCCCAACATATGTGTTTTGACTGGCTGACGGCCACCGCTCGTAGTAATCTAACAACATTATTTCATAGTTTCTAGTATTTCTTTGCTACAATAAGCAATTCTATTTATTAGAAGTAAAGTTAAACCAACTGATACTATTAGACCTAGTAATTGTCCAAAGGTTGAGTATATAAGTAAGCAAGAAAATATTGTATCTTGGAAATATTTGATTTGGTTAATTCCCTGTAGCATTTTATAGACACTCTACTCCGTTATCAAAATTAAGTGTGTAATTAACTGAGTGCTCAGTTCCAAGAAAACGTTACATCTCCTGTGTATCTGAGTGGCTTTACACTCTAAATAGCCTACAAGACTTTAAACACCCAGTATATGTTCTCTAGAATAAGAGCTTTCTTCTTGGTTTGGAGTGCTATAACTTCCAGTTGTTTGCTGCTCACAATATTTATCACAGAGGAAAAAAATGTCACATTGATTAATGCCTGTATGTCCCTTGTTCTCTGACAGATATTTCTTTTTTTGAATAAATAGAAACACTTTCTGGTGATGTTAGTGGGAGAGATATTATTTAGCTATGACATTGTTTCACTGTGTCTACCATTTGAATTAATGGGTACATTTAAGCTATGAAAGCCAGAATCTACAAGTTTCTAAGAGGAAATTTAAGACTGTCATGTGCAAGTAAATATTTCTTAAAATTCAGTCTGAAAGATTGAGAGTGGCCACAGAATGAAAAGAAAGCAACAGTCCTAAATAAGAACGAGGCAGACACAGCCATTAATATATTTTTTAGATATTTTGTAATAGTGGTGAATGGAGATGAATGTAAAGCAAATGTCATGATAAGAGTTACTTCTATTTTCTCCTAATACATAAATGACAAGGTCTATAAACTCCAAAAGCATGGAGCAGCATATTAGACTTGAAGCATGACAGCTTCCACAATAAAGACACATACCTAATCAAATTCTCATTATTAATAAACATTTTTTGAGTGCTGACAGCTACAAAGTGATTAGTATTTGCAAAGATTGTTGCAATATCTTGGAGACTAAGGCTACAAATAGCAAAGCCTTCTGTCCTTTGTCAAGTATTTTAGTTTTGCACATGCTTTGGGATTTATTTATAATTGAAGTAGTGAAGTGCTTGTAGTGACAGTTCATAAGGAAAAGAAAAAGCATATACATAACACACAGCAAATGTACAATAAACACACATTACCATGCAACCTTTTGATTTGCTGAACATCATTTGAATGTTACAATGATGGCACACAAATGCAACAAAAGAGAACATTTATTTCACAAGTTGAGAAGATATTGTATCTTGCATTTTACAAAATTTGAATATTCAAGGGATGAGGGCAGGACTGAGTTTGTATGCTACTGACAGCCCCATGAATTGAAAACCCAACTGAAAATCAGTTGAAAATAATAATATAAAAAATAATATTATAAAGGGTTTAACTGGTATTTTAACACACAGCTCTGAGAGAGCGAACACTGCTGTTCTGGTGCTCCTGCTGGGATGAATGCAGACCAGAGAAGGACCATACTGTGCCTACCATCAGCCTGCTATTATTTCCTCAACAAAACCTTCATTCCCTACTGCTGCTAAACACTCACTTCTGAACAAGTGTAAAAAAAGGAAGGGAAAGCCCATTCTTCCCATGAAATTTAAGGCAAAACCCAGCAACTATTGTTTTGCTGTCTCCGCCCTGAGATGCATGTATTGCAAATATTATGTAGCCATTCTTCTGAACAAGACAAAAGTGGAAAATTTCCTGGTTTATGTCCTTTTCCAGCTTCAACAGTGATGACATGACCAAATCATTTTTGTACATCCATTTCTCTGTTTATAAAACAGAGATAGTGAGGCCTCATTTGTGAAGGATTCAGGCTTATAATTGAAAACTCAGATTAAAACTAGGTTTTATTATTATTAACTGTGGAAATGGTCATCAGATGTTCCAGAGGACAATAAATCCCTTTACAGCACACCTATTATTGTGCAATGCTGGTGAATAGATAAAAAAGATATTTCATGATTCAGAGGAGTTGTGAGCCAATTCTTGCAAGCTCAGTCTTCTCTCTCAGCTGTGAGTGGGCTCGGTCTGCCTGTATGAAAGCACTCTGCTGCTTTCTTTGCATTTCTGTCATACCTGCTGTGGCAGAAGAGAGGATGTTCGAGGCATGTCTCTCACCCAGGCAGCACTACCCCACACCACCTCCCTCCCCAGCCATGCAAGAGCTGTGGCTGTTCCACGTGGCTGCATTCCTCTGCCAGGCAGATTTGCTGCTCAGAGGGACCAATGACTCGCACTTGACTGATCAACCTCAACTGCTAATTCCTAGTGACTGTAATGAGAGCACAAACATAGGCAATCCTTATCTAACCAACACTGTCAGGACTAGCAGAAGAGAAGATTTAGCTTCTGGTCATAAAATCATCTTTTGTTTATTTTTTTAAGGGTTGTCAGTTGCATGCAAACTCTTTCAGTCCTCTTTCTACCTTTTCTCTTTTCATACACTGAATATTGACATTTTGTAAGATGCAGGATACATTATATATTTGAAATATTTTTCATAACAAAAGACTAGCCTCTTAAAAAGGATTTTTTTTCATTCCGAGGGAAAAAGAATGTAATAAGCTATAGCAAATAACATGCAAATCCACAACATTAAGTTATACCAATTAAAAGAATATTTTTCCTTATTTTAAAGTTTTTATAGAAATCATATCTTTTCTAAATTAAATCTAAATTATCACTATCATTACTAACACCATCACTTTTCAAGATCTGAAGCTAAGAACTGCTTTACTTTTTAGGTAATGTTGTATATACATATGC
Source organism: Pachycephala philippinensis (assembly GCA_013397055.1). Classification (NCBI taxonomy): domain Eukaryota; kingdom Metazoa; phylum Chordata; class Aves; order Passeriformes; genus Pachycephala; species Pachycephala philippinensis. The sequence continues at coordinate 38,043 of VWZT01001859.1, read as the reverse complement.
CAGAACTTACAGCAAGTGCTATGCAGCGACCTTGTCAGAGTTGCTTTTGCGTGTATATTCCATGATTTCTATCAATTACCAGTGTAGGATCTTACTGTTACATCAAAAGAGAGACATTGGCTTTGTTGAGGCTCCTTGCAGCTCAATATTTCTATAAATCCACTATCCTGTAATCAGACTCCTGGATCAGTGATACCATTGTCTTCCAAATATCCACCCTTAGAATGATTTCTTAAAGCACTATTGAAGCCCTCTCTGCATAGTGCATAGCAACTTTGACTTCCTTATTTTTATTTCATAAGAAGTCAGAGACACTGAGAAAAACTTTATTTCTGATTTTCAGAAATCAGAAACATTTGAAACATATCTGAGAGAAAATTGTTCATAATTTACTCCATTTTCTTTCCAGATTTTTTTACAATACGCTATTTAACAGCAAGTATAGGACTAGTTTTGATTATCTATTTCAAGATGGAATGAGGAAAGAAACTACTGCGTTTCCTGTCACAGTTCTTGCAACTGTTAAAAACATAAAGCCAGAGGATTGTCAGCTTGTGGGTTTCTAAAATCATCATAGTTTATTTAAGTGATAAAACCTTAAACTTAGTATATCTTTATGCCTAGATCAGTAGGCAGTGCAGCAGAATGGGAAAGGTTGTGTAAACAGAAGTAACTGAAACTGGCTGCTCCCACCCCCTCCATATGATAGAACGGGGGTTATTTTGGTTTAAACTCAATCTGGATTGAGTGATTCAACTCATTCTTTGGGTTGAGAGTTTCAGCTACTCATGGGGTTGGACTCTTTTTTTAAGGAAAAATTTTAAGTACGTGGTGGAAGATCTTGTGGTGGTAGAACCCGCACATTGGTTCAGAGCATAATGCCCCCACTAGCACTAAAGCACTTGGAGAGAAGAGCTTCTGATTTAGTTGCCTTTGAAAAAAATAAATTTCATGAACACCAGATCTGCTCTCAGCAGTGAAGCAGCACATGGTAAATGGGGATTTAGCTTCAAAACTGTACTTCTACTCAGAATAAACTAAGTGAAGTAGAGCCATTAGCACTTTCCAGGCCAGTCAGAGCAAAGAGTTCATTTGGTACAGCACTTCTGCTCTCCCATACAAGTGCAAAGGGCACTGCAATTTCCTACCTATACAGCTCAAATATCATCTTTCCTTCAGTCTTTACTGATTCTAAAACTTTATTGAATTACTCACACTGCTGAACATCATGAATGATTTGAAGAATGCTTTTTATAGGGTATGCAATAGATAAGTTTGTCACTAGTCAGCGCACTGGGAATTTCTGGAAGTACCTTTTGTCTGTGAAATAATTTAACCAGGCTCTTCCTACACAAGAACTGATCTCACCTTTGAAGGATGAATTGGATAGAATATAGCCATGTTTATCAGAGAAATTTTAGCAGGAACGCATGAGAAAATATTAATCCATTCTTTGTCTCATATTTAAAAGTATTTTATTTTCCTGATGGTAGCCTGTGATTACAAATGAATGAGCAACTCCAAACAGTAATTCCTGAAGGAATTATGTAGAGATAATACTAAATAAATATTTGCAGATCCTCATAACTAATTAATAAATTACTGTCACAAATTTTTCAAATTCTCTCAGTGTTTTACAGAACCTTTGAATTAACTTTAGCTTTCATTTGAAAGCCTGAATCTTGGTGAGGTTGTCAGATGTTATCTCCTGACTGACTGGTATGCAGCATGTCTTTTTACAGCCAGGCAAAATATAAATTTTCTACATTTTCAACTTTTCAGACACCCTGGGGAGCAGAGCAAAGCTTGTAGAAATTGTGCTGCAATGAGATTTATTTTCACCGAGCACCAACTTACTCAATATAATTGTGAATAATTGCTCTCTAAAGTATATGAATATTACACAAAAGATTACCTATTCTAAAAGGACTTTGTGGTGTTTAAGTGCTGGATCAAGCAGGCAAATTTTAAGAAGCACATAATTTTTGCTCCTGTCAATATAACTTTAAATTGAATCCTCTGTGATTATGGAAACCAGATTTCAACTACAAGCTCTCATTATAATCTTTTGTCACAGTGTCTCTAGTTCCTTCACTGAATGCATCATTACTCAGTATTACTTTCCATAAACATCAGGCAAAATGCTCTTGTTTACTAAGATATTTGCTATGTTTTGAATAGAAAGCACAACTACTTGTTTTTTAAGGATTTCTGTTTCCACAATGTACAAAACATAGCAGATGTTAAGGCATATAATTTAGCATCCCCTCTGTAAAAAAAAAAGTGAAATTATTATACCTACTTGCACACCTGGAACTGAAGTACGGGGATAATGTCCAAATTTCCAATAAATAATTAATTGTAAATGCCAATTACAGAAGCCCAAAGGCATATTTTTCTTTTCAGAAAATTTGGCAGCATGTGATACATTCATAAGTTCAAAATAGATCCTCCACGAATTGCATTTTTTCTCCTGAATGTATCTGCAAAACAGATCAGGAGAACTGCCACTTGTTCTACAGAAAATGAAGAGGACAGGAGTTACTCTTATTAATTCTCTTACTTCTTGAAACTGCAACAACGTGCACTCTGCCTGTGGAGAGACTTAATTCTGCTGTCCTGAGTTCAGCATCTTCCTTATTTACATGTAAGAGCACGTTTTCTATTGCATACTACCCTACCTGACAGGGGAGATCAGGCTCTCAGTTCTGGTGTCTTGTAGCATAATGCCTCCCAGAGCAGAGAAGAAAAATTTCAGGAAAGCTCAAACTCACTGTCTGCCCTTCTGGGAAGTCTGGAGTTAGGAGAAGTGGGACTTTTAGGAATCTCAACTGCGCAAAATTCTGAGATATTTTTATGAACTCACAAAACAACCAAATTTAGAATCCTTTGCAGAGGGACAGTAAAATCATCGTTTTGACACTTGGATGAATTCTTACCAAATTTTGAGTTGCTTCAAAGTGCAAAGAAATAGCATTCTACAAACAATATGAGACTCCTATTTTTTAGATAAATAAAGCTTTTTCCTTTCTACCTTTTCTGAAGAGATGAATATTTTGTCTGCAATTTATATATACATACATAAATGTATGTATTTGTATAAGTTGATACAGTAAGTAAGTAAGTATATGTATACTAGTCAGTCAGGGATAGATTCTTACCAAGGAAAACCCAGCCTAACAGGAACATTTCCCAAAACTATAAATAACTGGAAAAAGTATAAGGCAATACCTTTAAGTCTTGCAGGCTTTGCTGTGGTGAGCTTCAGTTTTGAAAACCAGAAACACTTCATTTTCAGAGCCATACCCTGATGGGGTTAATTTTCTAGGACTTAGAAAAACTTAGCACGAATGCAACATCGTGAAGGCTTCAGAAAAAACCACATGAACAGTGATTTGTGTGGAAAGGAGGGACATTTGTTTGTACCATATCACATCTGAAATTGTTATAAACAGCTGTTGTTTGTTTTGTCTGCTCCTCTTTGCATTTTTCTTTTCTTTTTTTTTCATAGAACCATCTCTTTTATATTTTGTTTTATGAATTCTTCTTATTTTAGGTTACATTTTAATAAAGGTAATGTTCAAGATACACAAGAAACATCATGTCTTTCAAAATTCAAATTTTCTTGAGTCTGTTTATTACTGGAGTCTGTTTTTTAAGCTTGTTTTGCTTTCCAGAATGTGCATATGATTTGCATTAACTGTCCTTGCTGTGGCAAAGAATCCCATGGTGCTAATATTTCAGGGGTCTGTACCCAGTCTCAGCTTAGAACATCTAAATCTCACTTGTTTTGGCAGATGTCCTAAGTGGAATCATATAAAAAAAGCACTCATAAAGACCTGCAAGATACCTGTATGTAGCAGAAATTATTTGACTTAGAGGAGTGTGACTTAATACTGTAGTGGTATAAATATGAATGAAAGTCCTTAAAAACTCAGCTACATGAACACAAATCATAGTTACAGTTCTTAAATAGCTGCTGTTACCAGCAAATTTGAATTTTGAAAGATGTGATGTGGCTTGTGTATCTTGAACATTACCTTTATTAAAATGCATCCTACAATAAGAATTCATAGTTTAAAACACAGTGGGTGCCAGAAGCTACATTAGACTTTCGTATTTCTGACACAGTTTAACCCATGTGGACCATTTTACATAGTTTGGAACTTTTTTGTGAGCTGGCTGAGTAGGGGCAGAGTGGAATGGAGATTGCTGAGGAGTGGACAGGAGAATCACTTCTCCACAAACTGTCGAGGTTGTATCTGAGGGGCCAGTGGATTTGCTACCTGCATTGACCAACCTGTGATCCAGACTTTTCCAGGAATTGTTCTGGGGCAGCATCGCAGCGTGGGAGATGGATGTTAGCCCTGATTTTCCTGAGTGGTTTCTAAAGAAGTAACTTCATATAATGTTTGATTTGGTTACAGAACCAGAGCTGTAGTGCTCAAACCAGATGCTGAGCATATTGCTGCTTTGGTACAGGCTAAGAGCCCATTTTCATCCGCAATGAGAAGAGGCTTTGAGCCTCTGTCTGACCTTTGTTTTCTTTTCTTTTTGTGCTTACTTGCTTCTTCATCTCTAGGAAAAATATAGCCATCATCCTCCTTGTTTCATACTTAACAACAGAAAGAAAAATGGATCAGATTCATTTTCCTTTCTAAAGATGCCCACATAATGAAATTTATAGAAGTTAAACTTGAAATGAAACACCCAGGCTAATAAGGGATTATTGCATTGCCATACGCAGAACTGTATTTTATAGTATTTTTTTTACTAAAATGCTCTTTAGAAAAGTACTCTTTATTGTTAATATGTACCATAAATAGTGTACCAGTAGTAATGATTTCTGATATGAAAGAAAAGAGGACACATTGCTTTTTATTATGTGAACAAAACCTCCTCCATTCAAAGAAACTGTATTTTCATGGAATATTTTGTTGGAGCACACACTAATGTCTTTTTAAATACCAAGCACTGGGAAAAAGGCGGTAGTCCAAATAAAATAAAAAAAAAATTAATGAAAAAGAAATTTTAAAATGGCAAACAGAAAAAAAACAAACCCAAGCTCAAAATCTTCATAATAATGATTTCTCACTTTAAACCATATCACAAGCCTTACAGCTCATGGTAAATGATAAACCTTCCCTGGACCACTAATGCCAGAGGAAAAAGAGATAGTAGGTCTTGCATAATTTTCTCAAGTTAATTGTAAATTGTAATAGCTTTTCAAAATGAGAATGCTTCAGTTTGTGGCACTCATTTTATATTCATACAAACTGTCTTTGGAATATAAATATTTAACACCAGGACTCTATCATTTAGAGTCTCTGTAGGCAGTGCCCATATCTTCTGTGGGCTGATTATAAGTAGGCATGTAGTGAGGGGGATGTACAACAGTGTATTCCTACTTTCGATATCTGGAGGTCAGAGAATGGATCAGCTCTTTAAAAAACCCAAAGGGATTTCTGATTTTCAGGTTCACCAGATATTTGGGTTGCAAAAGAAATGGGGAATACAGATATTCTAAAGCTGTGAGGCAGAGACTGGCAGGGAGGTGTAGCAGTACTGTCAATATGCAGACAGATCTCAGCCCCCAAGGACATGCTTCTTTGACAAAACCTGAAAAAACCCCAAGGTGTAGCTTAGCAGGTAGCACTGCGTATGTTTTCTAGTGATATCTTTGAGTAGAAACACAGTACTCTCTCTTAGTATCCATAGCAAAAATATGTCCTTCTATACATTTTGAATTATTTTCATTTGGGGATCTTAAAATGGGGGCATACTTAACTACTCTGCCCTACAGTAAAGTTTCCATGTGGTCCTTCTTTTTATCATGGGCAAATACTGATAAGGCCATCAGTTTCATTATTTAAACGGAAAATGGTTGTGTCCTTCAATAAGACAATGGATAATTTCAGAGAACTTAAACATTGTATATTTTAAGTTGTTGATTTTCAATCTTTCCACTAAAAATGTAATATTCCTTTCAGGAGGTCTGGACACTTTACTCTTAATGTGTGACTGCAGGTATAGAATTCAGAGGGATTTGCATTTGCACCTGATCTGAAGGACCTTCACTTTTCTGACACTGTCAAGGAAAAGCAAAACTCCTTCTGCATTATTTAGTTACAATGCATGTGTTCTTTTGTAGTATCCAGCACTTCATTTGGAACACAAAAAGAATTTAAAAGCAGATTTGTTTTTTTCTACTATGTTCTTCTACCATATTAATAGCTTTCCAGCATCTCATTCCCCAGTCTGTCCACACATCCAGGGTTGCCCCATCCCAGGTGAAGAATCCAGCACTTTCCTTTGTTGAACTTCATATGGTTGAACTTCTTATGGCCCATCTCTCTAATTTGTTGAGGCCTCTCTGCAGGGCCTCTCTGCCTTCCAGGGAGTAAACATCTCCTCCCAGTTTTGAATTGTCTGCAAAACTGGCTCAGTATCCCTTCCAGTCCTGCATCTAGGTCATTGATGAAGATGTTGAGAAGCACAGGGTCTGTGGAACCCCACTGGGCAGCACCCCAGTCCGATGTCACCCCTTTCACTATAACTATTTGTGCCTAACCTGTGAGCCAGTTGCTCACACATCACACATGTGTTCGTCACATGATGTGTCCAGCTCTGTGCTGGACATTTTGTCCAGAAGGATACTGTGAGAAACAGTATGAAAAGCTTTATTGAAATTCGAAAAGATTACATCAATTTTCTTCACCTGATCAGCTAGGTGGGTTACCTTGTCATAAAATGAAACCAGGTTCAACAAACAGGACTTTCCTCTCATGAAGCCATACTGGCTGTGACCAATGACTGCATTGTCTTTCAGGTGTTTTTCAATACCGTCCAGAATAATCTCCTCCCTAACTTTACTGGGCATTCAAGTGAGACTCACAGGCTTGTAGTTTCTAGGGTCCTCCTTCTTAACCTTCTCGAAAACTGCTAGCTCAAATCCAGTCTGCTGGAACCTCTCTGGATGCCCAAAACTGCTCAAAAATCATTGAGAGAGGTCTCGTAATAACATCAACCAGCTCTTTGAGGATTCTTGGATAAATCTCATCAGGCCCTATAGATTTGTAGGGATCCAGCTGAAGCAGCAGTTCCCACACAGTTTTAAAGTTGCCTGGGAGCTGATCATTCTCACAGTCATGGTTCTCCAGCTCAGGGCACTGAGACCCCCTTAGTCCCTCATCCGCATTGAAGACAGAGGCAAAGAATGCATTAAACACCTCTGCCTTGTCTCTGTTTGTGAGGTGACCATCCTCGTTCTGTAACAGGCTGATGTTATTTTTCTACTGTTTATTGACACTAATCTACTTGAAAATACATAATGCTACAGAGAAATAGTCTAGTTTCCTCAGTTTCACACTGGAAGAATGAGTCCTGGCTGCTGTCTCCTCTGTCCTTTAAAATGCTTTCATCCATCTTCAAATTAAACAAAAAAAAATTTAAAAAAGTAGATCAGCAAATAGAGGAATTGTAATGAAACCAGAGAAAGCACCAACCTCATCGTTTGAATTATTTGTTTCAAGAGAATAAAGCTTAATCTGTATCTATAGCCTTTATAAACACACAGGTATGCTGAGTCAAATCTAATTACGGTATGACCAATTTTTCAATATTATTATGTTTTATTAGCCTTGATTATACACTGAATGAAACATCTGTAGTCCAAACAGCAAAATTTACTTGAACAATTATATTGTTTAAAGAATGTACAACTGTGTACAATATAATCAGCTACTCACAAAACTTATGGGAATAATAGCCAGTGACAATCTCTGGGCATTTAACCATCTCCACAGCCTCTTTCCCTCTAGGTTTAGTATTATTCCTAAAAAGGTTGAAACTTGGTCAGTGACTTTAACCATATTTTTTTTCAAAGTGTCAGAAAATCTCGTGTAGACCTGTTTTGTCTGCTGGTTGGTTCAGTATGATTTAATACGTGCAGAAGGTGAAGAACAATGCACACAGCAGAATGAACCCCAGGGTAGGCCACCAGCTGTTGATTTTCTTCACAAAAGCCCTTTTTGGGCTGTTTTGGATTTGTGACTGAAACAGTGTTGATATCTATTGCTGAATAGTGATTGCACAGCATCAAAACCTTTTCCTTTTCCCACTCTGTCCCTACCCCAGTGACTAGGCTGACAAAACAAGGATAGACAAGAGATTGGAAGATGACACAGCTGGGACAGCTGGCTCAGATTGGCCAAAAGGATTTTCCAATAACAGATAGAGTCGTAATTTAGCAACTAAAACTGGAGAAGAAGAGGGAGGAGGAGAAGGAGAAGGTTTATTTTTCTGAAATGGTTACTGTGCAAAGGTTGGCATTACTCTGCCTCTGGGGATAGTGAATAACTCCCTTTGCTTTGCTTGGGTATTTTTTCCTTTTCTTTCCTTCTCCTACTAAAGTGCCTTTATGTTGACCATTGCATTTTCTCACTCTTGTCTTCCTATTCCCATTCCTCTAGAGGAGATGGAGTGAGCAGCTGGGGATAAACTTGGCTAGCAGCCAGAGTCAACTCACCACAATCTAATCTGCATTTAGCAAGCTTAAATTTCCTTTACACATCATCATTAATTTTCATAAAACTTTCATAAGTTTTATGAAGATAATGTCACTATAGAAAGGTCATGGTTGGAATTCCTTCTCATCAGATCATCTTACAGTGAGGAACGGAAAAAAGAGGCTTTCCTATTAGCCAGCAGTATTGATAAATCTTAAAAATCTTGCCTTTTTTTATTAAAAGCAAAAATATAAAACAGATATTCCAGGATGACTAAATTCTATTAATAATAATTCTCTTCTCTCTGTATTCCTCTTACTTCCCACCCTACATCTCTGACGGAGGCTGCTTTTAAATCTTGCCCCAAAAAGTTATTTTTATGCCATTTTTTAGATAAGACTTGTTAAAATAAGAGTTGCCCCCACCAGAGGAGGAGAATATATACTGCAAAATGTCCTTCTTTTTCAAGTACCATCCCAGTGACTAGAAAATTTTTAGTAATTACAGCATGCTATGCAAATTTCTGTTACTTTTTAAGAAATCTACTGCTGTAGCTAAAATTATAGCTACAGTAATCTTTTTTAAATCTATGTATGGCCTCTACTAAGGCCAGTTCCTTAGTATAAAATGCTCATTTGTGCCAAGAAGGCATACAGACTTGCATCTGCTGGGAATCTCAATTTATTTATTTATTTTTTTTATTTAAATTAAGGTTACAATACTAATATTAGTGTAATCACAGTTTTAAAAGGACACATCAGCTCAGAACTCTTTAAACTGCAACACAGCCCTGTCTCACTAGATCAGGCTGCCTCACTAGATCAGCCGAGAGTAAGTATTTTTGAATTCTTATTTACTTCAGGACATATATTTCTGAAGAATCTTTGTGGTAGCACTGCTATCTTTTGTATTTTTTAAAACAGAACAACTAGGTATTTTCCTCTTTATTGCAATTTCTTTTCTATTTCACTTTGGTTCATTTTATTTTATTTCATTTTATTTTATTTATTTTTTATTTTATTTCACTTTATTTAAATTATTAAACTTCCTTTATCTTGACTCATTAATTGTCTCACTTTCACCCTTCTGATTCTCTCTCCCCATCCTGATGGGGTGAGCAAGCAGCTGTGTGGTGCTTAGTTACTGGCTGGGCTTATAACAAGTCAAGTAATAACGTTAGTTTGACAACTTAAACAAAAATCTGTTTTCATCTTTATGAAGGAAAAATATGATTGTCATTATTGTGTAAAAATAAATTTTCAACAGTTATGGAAATTCCAAAATTCCAAAATAAAGCACTCAGTAAGCTGACGGACAGGATTTCTTGTATAGAGATGCCAGTACAGAGAGAAGAAATTTCCCAGGGTACTTCCATGTCTGAAACACCACAGATTTACTTTATAATTTACTTTACAAGAAAAAATGAAGACATCAGGCACAGGGAAGACAACATTTTTTTAAATGTGGTATTATGAGTAAGTAGTATCAGTCATTTTTATGACGTCTTATTTTTATTAAAATTTTAAAAATTAAATAGTCTCTCCTTGCATGTCTCCTGGACTCCACAATACTTTCAAAAGCATCAATTTTATTAGATATTTGTATTTTAAAAAGTGTTGCAATTTGTGGATAAAGACAGAAGAACAGACTGCGATAAAGTTAAAATATTCTTGTCCCTTTGGGTCTTCCTCTAGGACTTTTGGAAAAGCATTAATGAGAAAGGTTGGGTCTCTCCTAAGAATTAGGATATATGTGTAATTTTAGCAGGTTATTTTTAGATTCTGAGGTTACAATAACCCGAATTGAAGTATCAGTAGTAAATTAGTGTCCTAGGTTACAATGTAAGATGTAACCAAAAGCGCATAATCCATTATCATGTTCACAAGCTGTTAGAGTGGGTGGGGCAGTGTTCATTATCTCCTGCCATGGCTCATCCCTGATAACTCCCTCCGGGAGCTATCTCTGTTTAATGGCCAATCAAGGACCCACCCCATGATTCATGGAATTACATCAGCCCCTTGTGAGATGCTCCGCCCAGGGGGAGGAGACAAGCATTCCCACGTGGGTATAATCTGGGGTTTGGAACAGCATAAACAATCTTTACCTACTGGGTTCCCAGAGGCCAAGAGCTACCTTTAGACCTTTAAGTGAAAAACCAGACCTTTCTATAGGATCACTGTTTCAACAGGACCAGTTCATCTGGACTGCTACCACCACCCTGACTAACAGGGTGTCAGGTTGTACCCTGACCGTCAGTGTTCTTGCACTATTGCATTTTTTTTTTTATTTTCCTATTAAATTATAATTCTGATTTGCAATCTCTCATTCATTTGTTTTCAAACTAGTACAATTAGCTTTGAATTACTACAGCAATGGGTTTTGTCTTGTAGTAACTAACACCAACAAAAAATCTTAGAATCGCTGATTTTCTGAAAAAAGGAAGATGAAACACTAGACCAAAGATTGAAGCAAAAATCAGAAATAGGTATTTTTAAGGTCCACTCAGTTCTTACTAATGTCACTAACACCTCTTCACACTGACTTTGCAGTACTGTGGAAGAAACTGGTTACCAACACAAGAAATTGAGGTTAAAAACCAGATAAAAGATGCTTTTTCTGAAGAGAACTGGGATCTTTACAGCAGAGGACTGTGATGCAGTTTAGAATGCCTAAATTTTTGGTAAATGCAGAAAATTTGAAGCTTCCATCAACAAAGCAAGTTATTAAAACTTTGCAATGGGTGTGTAATATTGGAAGCAGGTTTTTGCAGGATAGCCTATTTAGCCAAGACTCCTAAAAAATCTGCATTTTTTTACAGAGCAATTGTTAGTTCAATACCCAAAGCAATATAAAATTACTGCATGAATCTGATGTGTATTTCTGCTACCCAGACATGGAACCTGTTAATTATTCTAATACAATAAATGTTTGCAGTCTATACTTTTTCATAACCATAAATATATATATGTATGTATGAAAATACTTAAATGCAGTTTCTTAATTGCTGACTGAACTGTTTGACAAAGCATTTACCTTTAGCTTGAGCAATTTCTTCTTCAGTATTCTCAATATTATTAGACCTTTTTACTCAAGGTTTTTGGCCCCTACAACAAAATTAACAATAAAGCAAAATTCTGCCATGTCTTGTGCCTCTGTGGGCCATCCCAGCAAAACACAGAGCATGGTCATGCATTTGTAATGAAAGAGGAAGGAACTTACTGACTTAGTTGAGTTTTCGGGAAGAGCAACTAGGTCACTGTCTCCTTCAATATTCCACATGAGGTGGTATACCAGACAAAGGAGGATGCTGCTTTTCTAGTGCCTGGCAATGCAAGGAGGGAATTTTCTGTAACCACTTGTACCTTACCTCATAACTGGATACAATCTTGTCGGCAAGCCTGCTGATTTTTTTAAGGAGTATAGTAAGGATACAGTAAGGAGCCACTGAATATCCATTGCTCATTCCGTATTCCCTGATAGCTTTGGACAAATATGCAATTTATTTGTTTTAGATGTTTAGATTTATAATTTTGTCTCAAATTCTGTAACTTGCAATTAAATTTAATATACACTTAATTTCTTAGATGCAAGTTATAAATTTATTTCAAAGATTCAGGTAAACAAAGGTGGATAACAAGCTCAGTAGTGATAGCCAAATCAATGTTTCTTTGAGTTTTGGTTTTTTTTAGTTTTGCTTAGTTTTGCCTGTTAATTACATGAAGAAAAGGAAGAAGAACTTGAAAGGAGAATGGTGCAATTCTAATGAACACATGAAACAACAAAACAAAACTTTTCAAGGGTATTTCCAACTGCAAGCAATTATTACAAAATGCTCCCTGCTGTGGTATTCACATTCTAAGAAACTAGGTTGCTTGAACAAACCTGAGGGGGAACAATACAGCCTAGAGAACTACTCAGACAGGATGAACTCATAGCTGATTAAAGAAGTTCCTGAGGTAACTGCCTGTGCCCTAATTGTTTCCTCTTATTTCTTATAATTTTGGTGTGGTTTGTTTGTTTACTTTGCTTGCTTAGAAATTTGATCTTATTTTCCAATTCTCAAAGATAATTATGATGTGATTTTCAAGGCAATTTTTCTGGATGTTTAATGCAGTCAGTGATTCTCAAAGAAAAATATTAAAAGTTACTGAGGCTGCCTACTCCTTGACTTAAGATACATTGTCTTAGCATGATAAAGAAATACAATTGTCTTTAATACTGTCAATGAGATATAGATAGATAGATAGATAGATAGATAGATAGATAGATAGATAGATAGATATGTATGTATGTGTAAACTTTGCTTATAAATTTATCAAACACGCTGTCCCTTAAATGAGACTCTGTCCTTGTGTACTGTGGTTTTAGCTGGGGCAGAGCTGATTTTCCCCCAGTAGATAGTATGGGGCTGTGTTTTGGATTTGTGATGAATATGGTGTCGATGTCACAGGGATGTTTTAGCTATTGCTGAGCAGTGCTCACACAGCATCAAGGCATTTTCTGCCCCTCACACCGCCCCACCAGCGAGGGGGCTGGGGGTGCACAAGGAGCTGGGAGGGGACACAGCCAGGACAGGTGACCCCAACTGACCAAAGGGATATTCCAGACCATATGGCTTCATGCTCAGTACAAAAAACTGTGGAAAGAAGGAGGAAGTGGCATAGTTCAGAGTGATGGTTTGTCCTCTCAAGCAGCCATTATGTGTGATGGAGCCCTGCTCCCCTGGAGGTGGCTGAACACTTTCCTGCCCATGGGAAGGGATGAAGGCACGTGTTCATTTACAGTGAGCAGCTATCATTCTTTCCCAAACACTGGGTTCTGCTTTCAGGACTGCCCTCTGTTCTGTTATGTTTCACACATATGTTGCTGAGGAGGGTTTGCAATTACATTGAAATCAAGAACCAAAGCAGAGACCCGAGGGTTAATGTGATTGCAGTTGAAATTACTGAGGCTTGTCGCTTCACAATCCTTTTTTACAAACTTTACTTTTAGTCATGTACAGAGATGTGAGTAAAGCCTTTAGCCTATTTATGAAATAGTCTTTGCTTTTACATGAATCATGGAATAAAGGTCTTTTACCGTTACATCTGGATTTGAATACAGAGCACTTAAGCCAGTTTCCAATCTGTGATGCCTAGAGATGTTAGTTGGTCTGGACTGCATCATCTCAGCTCTAAAGCTGTTCAAGAGAAGGCAAATTCTGACTTTCTTCCACAAGAGTTCTCCCTGGGAAACATTCCCAACTACTTCTGATAGTGCCGATTTTCTGCCTTCTTAGCACTTACATATGTGCCATGCTTCCTGAGATGCATTTGCTTGAAATTGAGAAATGAGTTTGACATTCCGATGAATGCATCTATATCCCCTCATACGTGTCCAGTGTCTGTACTGTTAGGCAGTTTTTTTCTGATCCATACCAGAGGACAGTTAGCTATTCTGAAGATAGTTACCCCCAAGAGTGATTAGGTAAGAACCAGTTTTTTATATCATGTCTTGCTGTGTTTACTGGCTGAAACCAAAGCCAAGAGCTCTGCCACTATAAGCATCTGAAACTCAGTGGCTAAGGAGCCAAGACAGATTTTCTTAAAAGCATGCAGACTTTTAGAAAATCCAGTGTTCTTTCCATTCACCTACCTTCTTTTCTAGGTAATAAAAGACCACAGAGCTTGAATGAAATGGAGCATTTGAAACGTTGTAAGTAGTCTTTCCATTTTTTCACTCACAGACCTGTTTTGAAGAGGTTTTAGTGGTGGTTTTCAAGGATATTGAAGACATTACTTGTAGAAAAAGCAAAAGGCTATCTTTGAGATTCTCCCAGAAGAGATCATCAGTACTTTTACAGGAAATTTATTTTTATATTCTGTAATTTTTTGAAGGCAAGCTATAAGGGCAGATCTCAATCACAGATTCTGAAATACTTTATCTGCCTACTGACTTGTAGGCAGGCTTGAAAGCTAAAATGAGCAGCACACATTGCTTCCTTTCATATGATGAAGGATCCAGTGCCTGTACCAATTCTACAATTTCTGTAGAAGATTGTCAGTGGAATTGGGCAGATAATTGCCTTTCTATTTTTTTTAATGAACTAGATGAGAAAATTGATGTAATCTTCCTCACAGAGTCAGTATTTTAATGCATTTAATTTATTTTCTGTTGTTTTTCTTTCTAAACACATAGGGAGCAGACTGCAAACAAGAGGGAATTTTTCCATTTATTAATAAAAAGAGTATTTTGGAGATAAATGTGATGGGGCAACAAAAGTTACCTGGAAGTAAATTATTGTGTGGTTCAAGAAACCTTATTCTCGTGAGCTATCTGTGGTCTTGCAGGTAAAATAGCTCTGTGAAAGAGTGAGACTACTTCCTTTTAGAGTGATTATGAACACCAAATGTCTTCTTCCTGGCTCTTTCTCAATTTTCTGCAACTTACCAGGAGAGTGAAGGGTGATCTGAAAAAAATTACCCTCAGTTCTTTGTCACTTATTTTGACTTTTCTCAATAAAGGAGCCAGCAAAGGAGTCTTTGTTAGGATCTTTTTTTTACAGAAAATGGAGGCTGGTTTTTGCTATATATATTCAGTTGGCTGTGAGGATTTACAGAGTCTGAGAGGGATGAATGAAATTTCTGTCTTTTAATATCACTGAAGGAGAAGAAAAAGCAGAGACCCTGTTCTCTGAAGGGTGGTTCAGATACACAACACACCCAGGTTTAGCAACTTCTAGATTAAAACTGTTGAAGATAAATGGTGAAACTAAAGGATACTATTTATATATATAATGATAGTCTCTGTCTACCTTCAAATCCTGTGACCTCTTATTAAATTCAGGAGTTTGCTTCATGTGGAGGCACTTAAGCATAAGAAATGTACTCAAAATTTGGAACTGTCCAAAGCTGCCATAGAGCCAGAGGAATGCTCACTGTGAAAAAGTCTCTTTTTTTGTATTTACAGAAAATGTATTTTTGTTGCATATTCATGAGACCTTTGTATTGTAAAAAAAACCCCAAAGTCAACCAAACATTATATTTTCTTTCAAAACAAATACATTCTTATATTGAAAATAATGCCATATTTTCTACCTTTTTAACTGATAGTTTGCTTCTTGTTTCTTTAACATATTTATTTTTTGTCAATGTGACACTCTTTTAAGAAAGATGCCCCTTTCTTTCCCCCCTTCCATTTCAAACATTCGCTATAGAGATGCCTTTCCTCCTAAGGAACCACTCAATGCCATTGAGGAGTGAGTAATTTAATCTAGCTAAAGATGTCAACTAAGTTAGCATTTATGTTTGGGTCCCTTTTCTACATTTCCTAGAATTGCCTGTAGTCAATAAGACCTTCCAGACCACTAAGTATCACACCTGCTTCAGATACCAAGATGGAATGAATTAAACTTTCAAGGGTCTCCCTTATTTTCAGTGGTTTGAATTTTTGAATAGCTCAACTACAGTGAAATAAGAAGAATAAATAATGGGATTCCTTCCTTGAACCACTAGGATTAAAATTGGTTGGGTATTATTATTCTTCCTTTACTTACAAAATATCTGTCCGTGTGTCTATTTTTTGATCTTTATCCTACTCTTCCCTACTGGACCTATTCCTAAATTGAATTAATAAGCAATTTTTAATTTCTGATTGTTTTTATCCACAACAGTTGTACTGAACTGATCCTTTCCCCTCTCCTTATTCTTATAAGAAATATCTTATTTCTCTTGTAAATTAAAAATACTCCACCAAATGTAATGAGTAATCTAAGTAAATATTTAAGCATATGAATAACTATAAGCAGTTTGGGAATTTATTACCATCGAAATGTTTTTCCATAGTTTGGGACCTCAAGAAATTATTATTAGTTGCAAAATGTCACTAAAGTATTTATGTTTACTTGATATTGAAATACACCCACTTATTTTTAACTGTAAAATTTAGTAGACATGAGCTTAAAAATCTTTAATGTATTTTGCAAAAGCAACCAGATATGTACTGGGAACTATAAGAGGAAAAAGTGTTGTGAAAGATATTAGCTTTTCTAGTTTTATGAAAACTACATCCTCGTTTTAGGTTGACATATAGTTCAACAGTATACCCTAAGTTATTTGATATTATGAAAATATTTATTTTTGAAAACTCTCTATGTGGAAGGGAAAACGAAAAGGTGAGAGACTTCCAGTTGTTGAAGCAAATATCCATCTTGAAAGAAATTTCATTGATTTTCTGCATGTATATAATCTTTGTCATGAAATCACCAAATTGGAAGATACACATTGCTAAAACTGACTAAAAGATAATACTCAAACTCTCCTTGCATGGAAAATCAGTGCAAATGTACGTATTATAAAATGAAGCTTGTAGCTGTCTTTACAGTCTTTGGCCTCATTTTTATGTGCATTAAAACAGTCTTGAAACACTTTAATTCTATAATTGAATACTCACATTCACCCTATGGCTGTTGTATGTGTCAAAACTGGGAGATGGGACATTAAGAATTACAATACTTTACTGAAAGAGATTTTAATCAGGTAAAAATGAGAAATTAAAGATTTTTAAAAGGTTTTACTTATAGAAAAAGACTGGCTTATATTGTAAACTAGTTTTTATATTAATAGGATCTTCCATTATTTTCTATGTAAGATAGAAGACTAGCTACTTTGAAAATTTAAAACACAATATATGCTAATATGTTTTTCACAGTAGTGTTTTACTATTGTGCATTGAGTATGGAATGGTAACTTTAAAATCTCTGGATTTTATAGTTTTGCAGAAACAAAAATAAACAAAAAAAAATTAAAGTGCCACAGATTTTACTTTGTGGAATTCCTAAGTCATTATTTAACTTCTACATTTACATCTACTTCTAACATTTACAGTAGTCTGCATAAATTCTGTTTCTTTTTTCCTCTGAAGGTTTTTACCATATTTATTACTCTGTTGTTGTTGAAAAGCATAAGGAGATCAGTTTTGTGTGCATTTGCAATCTTCGTGTTGTGGGGATGGGGGAAGAATTGATCACCAATGTTTCAGCAGAGGGAGGGCTACAGAGGTGGGTTCTGTGAGAAGCTGCTGGGACCTTCCCCTGTGTCCATCAGAGATAACATGAGATGAACTGACTGCAGCCCCCATTCCTCATCTCCTGCCACTGGAAGGGAGGGAGTGCAGGAAATTGGGGAACATGTTTTAAGATTTGTTTTTATTTCTCATTATCCTACCCTCATTTGCTCCCCAAGTCAAATCTGCTTTGCTTGTGATAATAACTAGTGAGTGATGTCTCCCTGTCCTTTTCTCAACCCAGGAGCCTTTTGCTTTATATTTTCTCTCCGCTGCCCAGCTGAGGAGGGGAAGGATACAGGAGCTTTGGTGGGCACCTGGTGCCCAGCTGGGGTCAGCCCACCACACAATATTTTACAATATAGCTTTAAGTCAGTGTTAGAAGAAGAAAAAGGGCGAGGATATCAAACCAATTTGCAAAAGACAGTAACAATTCAGCTTTGTTAAACAAAATTAAGTTTAGGGTCAGGAATCACAGAGTAGAATAATGCAAACCAAGCTACTACACCATTCTGCTTCATTTAGTCTGTGATGATAATGAGATATCGTTGAATGCTAAATAGATTATACATGGAAATTTGGGCTTGGAAGGAAATCTCTCATCCTTTTTATGGCAATAACAGAAACACCAAACAATATCTTGAGCCAAATATTTAATGTTATAGGACACATTCAGTAGCCCCTCAATCTCAAATTGAAGGTAAAAAAGTTCTTTTAAATTTACTGTCACAATTAATTGTTTTTCAGTGCCATCATTGCACATTGCTGGAAATAATTTTCCTGCACTTGTTCTTATCCTTCAGTAGTTATTTCCTGAGTCTTAAAAAATCTGTTTTAAATTTAGCCTTGTGAAGAATCATTTCAGTGCAATCACTGGATGTTGTTGAATGTAATTTTCCTGCAGTCAGTCTAATTTGTGACTCTTACAGCTATGGCTCAGTCCTTTCCATTAAAGGCAGTCCCTCTACTGTTTGTTCCACTACTAGTCATCCAAAAAGTACTGGGAACATGTCAGCCTCAAGAAATTTGTATTGGAAAATGCATATATTGTAGGAAAATATGTTCCAGAGGAACACGTTTTACATGGGTTTGAAAAGCCTTAAAGTAGTAACTCAAGTGTCATGAGAAAAAGAAGTAGCTGTTACTGTATTCTGCAGCTTGTGTTGGGGTCTTTGTCTCCCTTCTCACTCCTACTCTGCTCTATAGTTATACAGCAAACCACCACTAATCAGGACTTCACTCATCCCTATACACTGCAGATTGCAAGCACACACAGAAATTCTCTCTCCACGCTTTTTAGCAAAGATTTTGCAATGCATAAAGATTTAGTAATTTGATGCATCAAAAATATATTCAAATATTTATACACAAATTTTATTCGTGAGGGATTTGTTTCTTAATAAACAGCTATTTTTACATTTCTATTTCTCTACACAAATAGATATCCTCCTAGGTGTTCCATCCTACAGACAGAGCTGGTAGTCATGCACACAGTTAAAATTAGCTGTCATTTTTAACATCCCCTATGGCTTCGAGTCTCACACTTTCTATAGTCGTATTCTCTAACAACAGTCATAAAAACAAATCATAACAACTTTAACAGTCCTATCAGCATGTTGTTCCCCACAGGGGACCTATTTTCTGATTAAAAGAGTGTTCTCAGTAAATTTTTCAGTGAGGATTTCCATGCTTAACTGGGCATACCATCACAATATAATATTCTTCCTGCAGAATTTTCGTAGCATTTTATTTTGGGGAAAAGAAAATATAGGTATCAAAGTAACAACTTTAAGCACCTAAAAAACTTCCTGTAAAACTTATGAAGATCAATATCAGAAATTAAAAGTTAGAACAAAGGCTACTGGAAACACTGTATTTGTGTTTGATAGTAGCTGGTCATAGAATAAAATACAAGCAAAAGTCAGGAATCAAGGATGAAACACAAGATTCATTCTAAGGGGTTGCCAAATCATGGAATCATGGAATCACAAAATTGAGTTTTCTCTTGAATTATGAAATTTTTATATTAGTTTATTCCCCAGAGGCCCATTATCAGGGATATGGGTGTTTACCATACAGTCAGATTTACATTAAGTCAGGATGTTCTCCAGAGAGGTGAACAAAGCCATTAAAAAAAATTTGAAATATGAGGTGTATGCTAAATGGGCCATAGGAACATAGGTCAAATGAGAAAAGCACATACTAAACTTATTGAGCTAATGATGCAAGCAACCATTCAAATCAAAATGTAAGTAAAGACTGAATCATCCCACGTGTGCACAAAACAAGCCAGTTAATTATTAGAATTGATAACTTAGCATTTTTATAATATTTGTATGCTTATCTTTTTCATCTGAACATCCTTGTAAAATATGCAATATTTATATGGGGAAAAAATGCCTTGAAATAGTGGTTTGATTCTCTTTTCTAAAAGGCAACATTGACTGAAAAGTTTTGACCTCCTTCAGTGTGTGTATTTGGATTATTTCAGTCATTACCTGGTGCCAGTCCTTCAGCCCTTTATGAGAAGTCAGCTTTGCAGGCTGTGGGCCAAGGAGAGGGGAGTGGGGGAGGCACTGGGCAGGGATGGGCACCCACTGCTGCTGTGGCCATCCTGTCCCCTGAGAGGGTTTGGTGCAGGACCCGGGGCACCCTCTGCTTGAGGGGCAGCCAGATGTTGAATTCCAACCCAGCTATTGATTATAGTGATGTAGCCATGGTTCAGGGGTATTTTAGCTTCCCCTCTACTTTGCTGAGCATCTTCTTCCTCCCCCAGCCAGAGTGTGGCACACTCATGCACCGGCTGGTACCTATACAGCAGTCCTAAATTCAGGAAAAACTGAATTTCACCCCAGTTACCAGCAGCTACAGATATTTTTCAAAGGCTCCAGTTAAGCGTAGCTCCCTGAAAAACTCTTTCTGTCAGAGCAAATGGGGACCAAGTTGTTTTCTTTTGTTTTCCAGCTGCTCTTTTGCGCCATGGCCTGTACTTAATCCTCTGTGACATGTGGCCCAGTTTATCCACTGCTAATGAGACGGATACATGACTGCAGATATCGCTGTGATACCTGAATTTCCAGACTGGAGGCTCAAACCTACACACTGTGCCTCCTTTCACTCTGGCCCCTCTTCCCCCGCAGCATTTCATTTCTGTGTTTGTGTTTATGGGGCAGTGCAGTTATGGAAATGCTCTCTCTAGTGCAGTGTGTGAAATGCTGGCTGCATTGTCAATGTAGAGGTATATGCACGTATGCATACAGGCACCGTTTTCTTATATTCATTAATAAGTGGCTGGAGAGAAAACTATAGGGAGTCTGTTATTTCCATAATTATTGTACAGGTCAGATGAAATAAATTTTTTCTGTGCAGTGATTAAGATTGATGTGGTGTTCCTCTAACCCTGTTTGTCATCTTGCTGATGTGGTGTTCCTCTAACCCTGTTTGTCATCTTGCCTCCTCAGGAATTATTTCTATCACCGCTTACTTTTAAGAATCTGTACATAAATACTCATCAAAATAAAATATGTTTTTTAGATTATGTGTTTTTAGCAAGGAAGGCACTGGGATTTGTTAGATTTGACTTGTTTACTTCGCTCTGAGGCTAAATGTAAAATATAATACATTTAGCCGTTTTACATGTAAGCATTTATTTTGTGATGTTGAGAGAATGGGTTACAATTGTAAAACATAAGTCATAGCAGCAATATGAACTAAATTATTTGTATATTAAATTTCATAGTAGCAAAGCCAACAAAACATAACACTTTTTTTCTAAGATTTTGGTCACCAATGCTGAGGAAGGCTGCACAATAAAATTTTTTGTTGTAATTATTCCAGCAGCAACAAAGCATCTCTCGCAGTCCCAGCTTGGGACTTAAAATTTCCTCTGCACCACGTTAGCTACATTAAATCAGGCATTGGCAATGGCATGTAAGCTTTGTGTTTCTGTTACAGCAATGATTATGAGCCTTTGGTCAAGAAAACAAAGGCTAGTTACACTTGGGAACTATTCAGATAGAAAAAGAATAATTCTTGCCCTAAAAATCTTCCAATCTTCTCTCCCATCTAAGAAGTTCATTTACATTCCATTACAGCAAATATTAGCCACCTGAAATAAGGTACTAGAAAGGATAATTAGTACCAATGGCAGTCAATACCAACACAATGAAAGGAAATGAGAACCATGCAGGATTGTTTATAAAAACAAAAGGGGTGTTTATAAGTCTTATGAGAAGGGAAGGTAGAAGTCATCCCTCAAGGTCCTAACAGTGGCTGCTGTGACTTGGATATTTCTCAAATGAATAAAATTTGCTTTCTTTTTAAACATATAACCCTAAAAGGGTAAAATTAGTCCTTTTTTCTGTCCTGTACTGCACAATGCTTTTTTGGTTTAGGTCACTACAACCATTTAAACCCTGACTGAATAACTGCAGATTTTTCTCAGCTGCTATCTTCTCATTTTCCCATTCACAGCCATTATGCTGACTTGCAGAGAGTCATTCATGGAGTCTGACAGCAGGAATGCAGCAGCCTGGATTTTCACAATGGAAAAGGTATTGCATTTTCTTTGTCAGAAAAAGCCACAAGGATATTAGAAAATCTTCCTTTTTAAATTAGGTCTCTTATCAAGGAGTCAGCGGCCAACAGAATGAAGCCACAACACACACTCAGTCACTCATTAATTTATTCTTCATTGCCAAGTAAAGGGTCACTGACTTATTCTTTCTGTTCTTAGGGTGTTTTAATAAAGTCAGACAGTTGTGGCCTTGTGTGGCTCTTTGATTAAATCCTGCAGAGGGCTCAGGGACAGCCAGAAGTGACATCCCCTAGATGTGTCTCAGGGATGAGAGCCTGCATTGGTCCTGCCAGGGTCTCTCTGCTCATGCTGGCACTGCACAGGCCAGCACCTTAAACCTGTGCTACAGTGTTTACTGCCCTGAAATAATTAATGTAAATATACAATGACTCTACTAGGTTTAGGTGTTGGTTTTGTAAGTTTGTTCAGGTTGGGTTTTTTCCTTTGTTTTATTAAGATATTTCTGATTTCACGTAAGGTTAACTTTTCATTTGATAGCATGTGTCGAACAACATCTTTTCTGGAAAACACATATATAGACACAGGTTTAAAAAATGTTAAATCACAGGTTTGTGTATTACTGAAAATAAAGTTATTTAAAGGATTTACAAAGCATATGAAGTATAGTATTCTACTGCTTTTTCAGGCCTTGGAAAGCTTTGATGACTATTAAATAGTTCTACTGCCATTGGGAGGCAAGAATTGATGGGGGATGTCTGTGAAGGTCATACCTCAGGAAGGAGAAAGAATATTTTGGTGTGATAGTAAAAGCATATTCCTTTTCAGGGACATAAATCCACTGTTACACTTACTTTAAGCAAGACATATTCTCAACAATGTTGAAGCTGACTAACAATATTTCAAACTCAAATTTGTTTTTAAAATTATTGTTGTTTTAAGCAAATGGTTCCTCAGATTTCAAATGATGCTACATTCCTTTCTGAATCGAGCAGGCTTATTTGCCCCCTTAATTTCTCTTACTGGGGTTGGTAAGAGAATCTAAGCTAACATTTGGGCTAGCACTTCATGAGTAATGGTGCTTTCATAGCTTTCTGAAGTTTTACAATATGCTTGACACAGTTATCCTGTGGGTAGCAGAAACATTGTAAATTATGTTCTTAGTAATTTATGTGACAATATAAGTAAGAACTGTGTTTGTGAATACTTAAGAAATCTTCACAGAATACAATTTGTTTTCCTATAGAGTTGCAGTTCTACAAGAATATAAGATGTATTTTGCAGTACTACAACTAGTGTAGTCTTAGTATAAAGTATTTAATAAATTAATTTATTTTTTTTAATGGACAGTTAGAGATAAAGCTGCACACCATTGGCAGTGTCTGATAGGAGGGGATGGGATTCAGAGCCTTTCTCTGACTGATACAGGGTTCTGAAAATGCCAGTGGCCTGGTTCCTGCTCTGGACATGTCTCTACCACAAAGCAGAGTGAAGTAATGACACACCAACTGAGCTGGCACATCCACGGGGTGTAATGCAGCACCTGGCAGAGGTAGGTCTCTCAGCTCAGTGTGAGAACCAGCCCACCCTGTGCCTTGCACAGCTGAAGCAACAGTGGGATGCACAGGTAGAAACTGTCAGGCAGCACTGCAGTCTGTAGACATATATTCTTTCCCCCATTGGTTTTCATGAAGATTTTCTTTCCTAATAAGTGGGTTATCAAAATAATTTAATGAATTGATGCTCTGAATTGTTTCAGAAGAGTCACAGATAGTTATGAGCAATAGCAATAACTACAGATATTAAAACAACTAAAGACAAGACTATTGTCAGTTTCAGTCCTATATTTCCTTTGAATTTATCCTATCTGTCCTCTCAAATAGTAATGCAAATAAAAACGGTTAATGTAGCAAAGGCACTCAAGCTCCTGAGTTCAGATTTTGCCTCTTTTATTATATTTTTGGATGTCCTAGCAATAGGAAAACCATGTCAGTGCATTACTTTTTTTTTTTGGCCGTTTCATTAATCAATCTTTAGGAAAAAAAATGCTGAAATTAGAAAGAACACAGATGGTGCCTATGCTTTCGTGGAGACATGTTGAGTTTATCTCCAGGGGGGCGATGTTTTAAAGGAAAGGGGATCCCAAAGGAGATGCATGAACTATTGACTCAGTAGAGAAAGATGGTTAGGGAAAAACCCTTCTTTCTTAAAGGCCCAGGCTGCTCAGGTGATACTGGATTTGTCTTTGTGCTGAAAGAAGGTATGTTATAGAGTACAGGCTTTGACTTGAAGTAACCCTACAGACAGCTCACCAGACAGCTCATTAAAACAAGGTATGTCAGAGTGCTCTGGCAAACGCCTCTTGTGTAGCCATTAAGTACAGAGAATTTCATCATGTTTCTGCACCAAGGCTACTGCTGAAGCAAAAGGGAAAAAGGGTTGAATTATTTCTGTGCCCATACTAGGCATCCCTGGCATTTTTATTTCCCTTTAATGCATTAAAACATTTGGTGATAATTTTATTAATGGAGTGCTGTGGCCAGCTGGTTTTGCCCTCCAAGTGGAATGCTGCCCTGGCAATTCTGTGTGAGGAAAGCCTTTGCAGCTTTGAGATTTTGTGACCTTGCTTTGGACCTTTTATTTGGCCATTTTCTGTACCACACGGAGGCAATCTCTAATGCCAGCATATTTAGAGAGGGGAAGGTCACATCCCTACCCCCACCACTGCTTTCCTACACCCCCTCATTCTCACAATGGTTTTTACATGGTGCTGATCCACCCCTTGCATGTATCTCCAGTAGATGATGATGAAAACTTCCAGTGCTTTTAAATTCTGCTTGGGAAATTGATGTAGCTTGCCCCAGACTGGGACTGCAAAGGGGGTTGTAACAAAAATTTGCTGTATACTGTGAAGACATACTGTGTATATATTAAGACCTTGTTCTTAACCCTCATCTCTAGGACAAATTCCATCTTTTCTGCATCGCTCACTCAGCTTTT
Source organism: Pachycephala philippinensis (assembly GCA_013397055.1). NCBI lineage: Eukaryota > Metazoa > Chordata > Aves > Passeriformes > Pachycephala > Pachycephala philippinensis. Next base: position 12,960 of record VWZT01001859.1, on the reverse strand, counting down.
CTTCGGTTCAGTGGTTTGAACATTGGTTCACATGAAGAAATGAACATTTTTACTGCTTGGTTTGAATTTAACCAATGAACAGATAGGTGGAGAGAAATTGTCTATATGCCCTCTGAGAGCCAGTATGCATGTACAGTAGACATGTCTGTCCAAACTAGACTTCTATTTAAATAGTCTTTTAAAATCAAAAATTATCTAAAAATGTACATAATTTTTTTTTCAGATTATAGTTTAGTGATTCATCACTTATATTTGTTATTTAGATAATTTTAATTTTAAACAGCAGGGTAAAATTCTAGACAAGAATTCATTTGTAGGAAAAAATAGCAAAATTTTGCCAGAGAAAATGCATAGAATGTTTTTAAAAGGTGGTCTCTTCTTATATAAATTATAGTTGCAAATACTGTATTTTTCAAATTACTTAGAAGGATATGCATTGAGCTTGGGTAAAATGGATTTATTTCTATCCATGAGTTAGGCATCCTGCTTCAAAATGCATAAAGGTTTTCCAAACATTTCCAGACTCTTTTTTTCCACAATTTTTCAGTTTGCAGATGAACATGCACTAGCAGATTAGCTACAGTGGCACTTAACAAAGGAATCTAAACAGAAGAAAATAATGAACATCATTCCAGGAACAAATCAAATTTAATAGCAGCTAAAATGGTTATGATGTGTATTGAAGTTTTGCAGTCATCTTAATGCATTTCTATGTCTGTGAGGAAGCTGGTAGCAAAGAAAGCTATGGCCAACTTTCTTCTCTGCTCATTTCACAGGACTGAAATGTGCGAGGAAACTTCAACTACGACTTGAAAAATTAGTACTGAAGATAGCATAGCTGATACATTTGCATGCAAAACCACAGAAAATAATAGTAAAGTGAAATCAGTTCCTTGGCTAGAAAAAAAACCCCAAGAATTGTGAGGAGAGTACCAAAAGCTGTGGAGGAGTTAAGACCAATTTTTTCATTCGGTATGTAAATCACAAAAAGTAAAAAAAAAGTTACATAAGATCAATTTATATAAGAGCAATTTATGTAAGCTAGCAAGATTTATATAAGTTAGCAAAACTGCATAAATGACCACAATTGGGACAGTTTTCTTACGTCTTAATTTACCCCTACAATTCATCCTGAAATTAAATCTTTAAGATAAAACTTGTCTTGAGCATGATGATTAAAACCCCCACATAATAAACAAAGCCCTCATACACACACCCCTAACCCATGACTTTCCTAAAAACCTACAATGTTTACCATCATTAATTCTTTTAATACACATTTACAATCTTCATTTCCTTACCTTTACCAAAATAATGAATCCCACACCTTCTAAAATAGAAAGGCAGTGCAAAACCCTCAAACAATAATGAAAACAAACCTCTTTACCTAGGATTCAAATATAAGAATGTGAATTATCATTTCACTTTGCTGTGGCACTCAAAGTTATTACAAATACCATTCTTAAATTGTAGGATGACATTAAATAGATTGTTTACATACTTTGTTGGCAACACTAAATGTCAAGTGATTGTTTCTTTGTAATCAAAACATTTCATGTATCTAGTAATAACAGAAAAGCATAGCTTAAATGCTAGAAGTTGCAATATTTATGTAAAAGCCAAATTTAAAAACAAAATATTTTAATAACTTTGAAAGCAGTACTCGTCTATAAACTTGACTCTAGAATTTATCACAAATTTCTTCGTTGATTATCTAAACGTACTGTTTATTTCCTTTTGGTAGCCTCTAAATTAAATTTTCAGGTAATTTTATTTGATGCCTTGGGTTTCAAACATTGTTCCAATGACGTGATTTAGCATAATATTATGGTATGTCTTTCATTGTAAGATTATTAAAGAAAGATTTTTGAAAACTTATTTAAAATATAGATGATGTGGATACAAATGTTTTCAGGTTTTCTATATAATCTTGTTTGGGTTTGTTGCAAGCTCCTTAATACTGCATCTGCCACATATATTGAGAAGAAAACAGTTTTGAAACTGTTTATCTAAGAATATGAAATAATTACAAACAACAAATATACCTGCTACATTTTCAAGAGGAAGAATAATTTTTTTACATTTCTGAGAATACCCCACTTAACCCATTTTTTGAAATGTCAGCATTCTACCCTACACCAAGAGATGTTTCAAAACAAGTAGCACTTCTAAAGGAATTTTGTTTGAGCATTTTTATCACTCAGCATAAACAATGAGAAATGGATGATACTAGTATTGTTCAAGTATTAAGAGCAATTCATAAACATGGAGTCAAGAATATACATAAAACACATTTTGCACTTTTAAGATTAATTGAAGAACAATGTTAGCTTTTTTGGTCTTTAGTTTTGCAAAGGCCTTTCTTTCATCAGAAAGTCTAAGCTTTTGCAGAAGGATGAGAGATTTCCCAGCCGTTTTTGCTGTTTCCTGATAAGATGTATGCCCAAGACTGCTCTGTGTCTGTGATAATCAGCCATGTTGGTGGTAAAGAGAGTTCAGCCACTGACTTTTCACCAAACCCCCAAACCTTTGCAGCCTGCCAAACTGTGTATGTGTGCATAATGTAAAGTAGCACAAGAGGCTGACAGCAGTGGTCACCAGTTCAGGGAGAAATGGTACTCAAGATTCACAGGGTGGTGAGGAGCCCACTGAGTGCAGGAATGCTGAAATTTCCTACCAACTATTTCTTCTGGAAAAGACATGTTTTGGAATATCAGAGGATTAGTAATTAGAAGTGGCAGGTGGAAAACTAATTTCTGTGTTTGGATGAAAATCTAATTAGAGAAAGTTAAAAGAGCCTCTACCTCGGCATTAGAGTGGGAAATGCTTTCTAAGTAGTCTCAACATTAACCTAAATTACACTTATGGGAAAGGATGCTTGAAAGAACTGCAAAAACTTTTGTTGCATTTTGCCAGATGTTAAGAAGGAAACAGTCTTAACAGAAGTACAAAAAATAATGAAAAATAACAAAATAATGAAACAAACAAACAAACAAATTTACAGTATTATCTTTTTTGTCCAAAAATTATTGGTAGGCACAGGGTGATGCTTGGCAATCAGCCTTGCAAATACACTCTGCTTGAGCACAGCCACCTGTTGGGCAGTGGCAATTTCCCTCCTCTGTCTAGGCACTGCCACTCTGGTCCCATCCTGGGGACCCCAGTACTAGAAAAATTGTCCACTGAGCACCCTAAGCACATAGAGGATCCAAAAAGGACTAATGGAGCTAAGTCTCTTAGTGTGTTTAAGGTGCCCATTAATCTGAATTAAACTTCTCAATAATAATAATAATATATATATAATATGTTTACAAACCCTGTTTTTAACATTGACCCAAGCAAAGTAAAATTTATTATTATTTCTATTTCCTATAGGGAATATATATTTCCCTCTATAGTAAAAAGGATTAAACCCTAATCTTTTTGGTAAAACCAAAAGATTAAAAAGTAAACTAATAGATTAACATTAATCTTTTCAACAGCACCTCCACGTTTCTCTTCCTTCCAATATTATAGCTAAGATTAATGTAAAATATTTAGAGAAAATAGATTAGGGACAATCATGTAAGAGAAACTCCTTTGACCTCCACAGAAGTCACTATCGTCAATGGGGACATTTTTCATGGGAAATTTCTGATGAAAGTTTTCTATGAGGAGAATGCAATAGAATAGTTACTTCCTTCAAAGGTTTCTCAGAACCTCTAGAACCTTTCCATATTTCACAATATCATAAATAGAAGTGCATTCCCGAATTTGTTTCATAATTAATCTTTTTACATACCTAGTCTTCGGTGTTTTGAAATAGAGGTTTTGATTTGAATAGTCGCAAACAAATCTTTTTGTTCGACCATTTCTGACTTGGAACACTTTGTTCCTACTTGTTGAATCAAACTGAAATCTACCTTAATTCTGATGGTTGAGCTCTGTGTTTCCAAGAACAGCCATACTGAGGCTTGTGGGCTGGGCGCTCCTGCTCAGCAGTACTGCCCTTGCATGCCACACCAATCTGCAAGATGCAGTGAATGACAAAATCTGAGCAGAGGACTCTTCTAATTAGAAAGAAGCACAGCAACAAAGAGTTCCAAGAGTGACATTGGTAGGATGTACAAACATTAATGCCAAGTCAATTAAGTTTAAGCGAATATGTATCAAAACTGTAACTGTTTGATTCATCTCAGGAAAGAAGAGCAAGAATATAAAAAAAGTCTCTCCAAATTAAAAAGACATAAGATATAGCAGCAAGAAAACAAGCCTTTTGGTCAATGGACAAAATAAATCAATGAGAATGCTAGCTATTATTCCTGGATCACAATGAATTGTTGATTAGCATTCTGGTTTTCCTCTCATTTTTTATTTCGTCACATTTTATATCAGAATTCTGCATGAAACTGACCTCTGCTTAGCTCTGGGAAAGCTGTTACATGGTTTGGCATGTCCTTTGGCATAGGCCCTATCAAAATGTGCTGTAAAAGTTGTACTGTCTTAGTAGTTTCACACTTGTAAAATTCCATTCCACTTTGGTTCCTTATAACATCAGGTTCATGATTTTTACTGCCATTCATTACGTTGCATTCCTCAGACTAGCTGTGCCATCCAGCACTCTGGGGACACAGAAGGTTGACTCAATCCATTCCTCACCCTCCCTTTTCTACATATTTTGCTTAAAGATGAGTGGCCATGCAACCTGCACCTACTACAGCACCGTAAGATGTTTGCAGAGGGCCACATAAACTGTTGGACTTCTGTTCTTGCACCTTCGTAAGCTCATTGTCTGAACTACAATTTAGCTTCAAAGATGCTGGAATAATTTTAAATATTCTTGACTATCAACTGTTCTAAAACAGGCCCTAGAACTCTTGGGGGATTTGTCAGATGGTCAGATGTTCTCTGTCCAAAATGTGTGGTTTCAGGATAATGAATATTCATGACTGGGTGTCTTTGCACTTTAGTGTATCCAAAAAAATCAACCTGGCAAGACTTCCAGTTTCCTATTTGCCCATTTAGTAGCAGTACTAATTTTAAAAAAGCAAATAAAAAATGCATGAAGATAGAGCTGAGGTTCTTTCGGTCACTTGCAATGAAACCATCCCCTGGATTTGCTGAATTCTTTTCTTCCCACACCCAAAGGTGTATCATTTCACTACTGTTTTAACACCTGATGCAGTTATTTCAGGGTCATTAATTATAACTTATTGAAGTTGTTTCTGAAAAAAAAAAAAATTCAAGGCTGGAACGTATTTTCAACCTGTCAGCTTTGAAAATCTGTGGTTAAAAGAGAGTACAACATGAGAAAACGAATTTTCAACCCTTAGAATGATGTTTGAGACACAGAGCGGAAACAAGCAAGCCTGCATTGAGGCTGATAAGCTTCCTAAATCCTGCAGGGCTTCTTATACATCACTATCTTTTTAAAAGGTTCATTTAAGCAAGTAATTTAGGGTTGTGAGCTTTTTTTGCCCCTCTCTAGATATGCAGTCTGATGAGTTTAAACAGTAGCACAGTGCTTCATGTCTTTAGCCACACCAGCTTAATCCTCTCAGCTCATAAACACACAGAATTCACCTAGTATTGTCTGTTTCAAAAAAAAAAAAAATCAGAAAGAGTGTCAGGAGTTCTGTTCTTGTTAACCTCCCTTCATCTCCTCATTGACCTTTATGCTAGTTGGAAGATGTTTTCTCTGTTAATTTTCTCTGTATAGAACTTAGTACACAGGGGCTTTGTTGCTAAATCTGGAATTAACTCTGTAAGACTGTACTTACACAGTCCTTGCTGAGAGCCACATGACATTGATGGCAGCATCACAAGGCAGGCTGGAGGCTAAACCATCCAGCTGGCCCTTGGGACTATATGCAGACCACTCTAACTAATAATTTGGGAAGGGAAATGTTGGGTACAGAGAGTGCCTACAGTGTCCTCCAAAGCATATTTATCTGCTGTGTGACCACACCTGGTCTCTGTGCAGCCTCTGGCTACCAGATCTCTCTTGTCACTAATGATGTCAGGCAGAGGGATTAGAGCTTTCCCTGCAGGAGCCCAGTGCCGTGAGGGCATCTGCAGGAAGAGCAACCAACATCTAAGTGACGTGAATGCAAACTGGATTCAGGAGGTTTTTACAAACTCTGGAGATGCTTGAGGTTTGTTTTGAGCAGTTGCCAAGAATAGTTGCCCCTAAGGGTACATTGTCACGTGCAGTGTCAACATTGCTGTTGGTCACAAATCACAGATCACATTCTTGTACTGGATGCTGGACAATCACCACTGCCTAGGCCAGTTCAAAAGAAGCTGTAGAATTGGCTCAGACCTGAGCTGATAGATTCCGGCCAGAGTGGAGGATGACACTTATTAACATCAAGGAAACAAGTGAATGAGGTTAAGTGACTGCACCCAATATTAGGTGTTTAGAGCACAAAGTAACAGAGAAATATTGGGTTTATTATATTGTGTACATTGAGAAAGGATGAGAGAGTCCTGTCATGTGAAAGAAGGGTTTCCTCGAACAACTTTGGTGGTTTGTCAATGCCCCAGGAAGGCTGAAAACCTTGTGCCCAACCAGTCTGTCAGTGCCCCATTGTAGGGACCCCAGTGAACAGCCCTCTGCACCCGAGAGCAGTTTGAGTGACTTGTTCAGGGGCACGCACCAACAGCGTATCAGAGTGAATCCTTCATTGCAGTTTAGAAAGAGAGACCCCCTCCTGCATCCTCCACTCTCAGTCAGGGATGTTCTCCACTGCCAGCAACAGCTGGTGCCCTTGAAGGACTCTCACTAAACAGTTTACAAAATAACACACTTTAGTAATAAACACACTGCTAATAGAAAATTGTGACAGGTTAAGGTTTGAAGATTGATGGTGATAGTGAATGACTGCAAAGACAAATTTAAAGCGATATACAGACAAACTTGGATCATCAATGAAATCCAGTGCGAGAGAACCATTTAGAGCAAATGGAATACAGTTCTTACAATAGGCATCCTATGTGGGAGAAGCCGGGTTCCGCCCATCAACTGATCCCAGAAGTTACCTGTAGTTACAATGAAGTCTTCCCTAACTTCTCCATAACCATAGCTGACTTTTATATTTTTTCCTTATGTTTAGGTGGAGCTTGAGTTGCTCTGGTCATACTTACTTTTGCTACTGATTTGATCACAATTGTCTCGCTTTGCTCTGAAAGATGTAGTCAGTAAAATGTATGGGATGCATGCCCAGTGAGAAGAGGTCATACTTCAGAGGTGGGTAATTTTGGCATGGAGGTGTGTGTAGTATTGTAATTAGATTATAATGAACCAAGTTCATCCAAGGAGAGTGATTTCACTCCAGCTGCTGGTTCAGCAGCAAGACATCTTCTCCTCTCTCCCTTGGGTGACAGCTGCTGTGCAGTTTATTGGCTACATGGCACCATTGGGTTCCCATCCCTGCAAGGATTTCAACAGAGCCTGGCCAAGGTGTCTCCACTTTGCTCCACCTCCGTTTCATCCCTCTTAGTGTGTGCTTAATGTTGCAGACTCTGTGTGTGGTGACTCATGGTGGAATACATTTCCTGCTTGCCAACTGCATTCCATCCTGGAAGTAGCAACTGCATTTAACCCTATAATTTCCTCACTGTTACAACATCTATTAGAATGTGAATATAACTTCCCAGTTTTCTCTGATTTCACCCCCAGTCATCTCACCACAGCCCTCATGAACTGTAACTATGGGTGCTTCCTATTTCTCTGTACTTACATTGCTGAAGTGGACTCCTCCTGGCCCCTACAGCACCACCTCCCTCCTTTCTGAAGACTTCTTACTATGCAGTCAGAAGAGTTGCAGAGATTTTGATCAAAGGATAGATGTTAATGGCATCATCTGGCACAGGAATTGTGCATGCAACCATCCAGTATCTGTAGAAAGGATTCCCTCTTCAATCATAGCAAAAGGTGGGAGTGAGGCATATAAGGCTATTTTTTCACTTTCTTACAAGTTATAATAGAGCACATTACTTACAGTGGTTGATGGTCACTGGGAAAAACCATAGTGGTAACTACAAATTACCACTGCAAGCATTTGTTGTTGTCTTCTGAAAGTTGCATCATATAAAACTGAATTTGAATCACTACCAGTTTATATGTGGTGATTTATTTGCAACTAATTGATCTTCCTTCTGCTTTGTATGCTCGGAACTGGGCTTAGCCAAGAATAGGACTCATTAGGTTCCTTATTGCGTCAGGACCATGTAGTTGTGTAATACTTTTCCAAAAATACTACTAGCTGTTTTTCTATACTTGGTTTGTATGGAAAGGACAATACATGATAATGAAATACTGCCTTGGTGTTTTATATGGTAAGCTAATATTTAAATATAATCAATCATTTTGTCATACATGAAAGAGTGATACCAAGACAAATCTTTATTCCTTAGACATTCGAAAATTGTCTTATATCTCATCTCAGAGAAGATCTATCACCTGTCAAACGAAAAGAGCCATTCTTGATTTACTACTGTGAAACCATTAAGTTTATATGCAGAATAAGTCCATGGGGGGAGTATAACTGACCTGGGCTCTATACAATTCTAACCTAAACCTCTGGCAGAATTACTTCTACAGGCCTGAGAAAATGGTGCAAACAGTTTCCTTTCCATCTGGCAAAACTATCCACTGATGACAATGACTGTGAAAGCTTAGAAAGAGTCACTGTGAAAAGTCTTTGCCTAATGCCATGTTCTCATTTGCTGCAGCAAAAATGCATCCTTTTGATCTGCTGTGTAAACATTATTATTGCACACTGTTTATTTTGAGTAGTTTATTCATTGTCAGAAAAGACATTTCAGGGGATGCTCATGATCCTTTAGAGGATGCCAAAACTCTAAGCAGATTTAGGTTGCTAAAATCACACTACCTTTGAATGCCTACATCAGAAAATCCCCAGTCCAGTCCATCATACCAGATGTTTTAATGTAGCTTTGTGATGGGACAAGAGGTGGGATAGAACATCTGTTCCTAGAGAGGCCCTGAGCCACATTAGCTGCTCTCTTCTGCTGTCACGTGCCATGCATCCAGGACTGCAGCTCCATGACATTCTGCTTTCTCATCACTATGCTGAGCAGCCCACATTTCACCTTAAATATCTTTACAAAGATCCACAAACATTCTCAAAACAGAGTCCCTATACTCATGAAAATTATTATCAGTTCTGGAGTACAAAGTGTTTTGCCTTTGGGTAAAGGGTAAATGGGCATTCATGAACATGAGTCTCACTTCAAGTTTTTGATGCTATCAGACACAAGATGCTACTGACTAGAAAAAGCAAGCTGGCAGGAAAAGACAGGAGACATATGGGGCTTAGCCTCTCTGTGTCACGCATAAATCCCAGGGATTAGTGCGAGAGAGCTAGTTCTTCCTAGAAACATGGATGTGTGTGTAGCAAAACATGTGATCATATACTACTATGCTATGTTTCATAGGGAAATGTTAAGACTTAAGTAAATTATATCGATAGACATGAAGACGATAAATCTATATTATATTTTATACACATAAACATTTTGTTAGAAACAAGAAGAAATATTTTTCATTTCTATCCGTTTCTCATGACTGTCCCTTTTTCCTTTGCAAGATGAGCCTTGCAAGCCACTACTGCTAAGTGGTATTATTTTAAGATATGTGTAGCTTGATTGAAAAATTTAATACAACATTTAGATTCAGATTTTCCATGAGAAGAACAAACCATCCTTCATGCACATTGAGTGACCACTTGTAAAATTGTATCATAAATTTACCTAGACTAATACAAAAACCTGAGAATATGATCAAACAGGAATTTGACCACTCCACAGACCAAAAAAAAAAAATTTGTAATTTTGAGAAATTAACCGATTAATTAAAAAAATAAAGTGACTTACCTAAAGTCTATAAAAATATTTAAAGTATTCCTAAAAAATGGCATGTGTAAAAGTGTTGAGCATATCCAGGATTGATATTTATTGCCGAATTGTATGAAAGCACACAGACATTGAATCATCTGCTATAAAATCCCATCCTGCTAGAGTACAGAATGATTTTACAGTACTGAATTTTTTTAGGTCCTTAAGACTAGAGCTATGACTGAATGAAACAGGATGCACAAGCATTTAGTTATACTGAAAAACCTTTTGAATTTTGTTTACAGAAAAAAAGGAAGTATTTAATTCAACAGCAGTAGATGAAAATTGCGTTTGTATTTTTATCATTGACAACATTGTGTAGGAGTTTCTTGACAAGGCATGAATTCACTTATGCCTCATAACCTCATCAGGCAATTAATCTGAAAATTCATTTCACTATATCGTTGATTTTGTTTTTATGTGAAACTTAGACAAATTATTTCCATATGTAAAACCTACTACAGGACAAGGCGCAGAATAATAATTCCTTTGGAAGCAAGAAGACAATATATAAAAAATGATCAGCACACACAAGATACCTGAGTCTTATGTGATAGTGTTATCTCAAGCAGATACATCTTTCCTAGATGACAGCTTCTTCATAGCTGTCTGATTTAGCTGTTGGCCCAGAAATTGGGTAGATAAACCTGTCTGTTGTTCAGAGAGTGTTTCATCCCACCAAGATGCTACATGGCTCTCCAAACTTTCAGTTCCTTCTTTCCTGTGTTCCAAAAGTGAGACCAGATGCTGTAAGGGTTTGTGGTGGTAAGTCACCCAGGGTCACCTGCTCCTTGAGTGTCCCCCTCTTGAGCCCTTATCACAAAGGCTGCTTGAAGCAGTTTTATAACATACACAGGGGAAAAAAAACGTTTGCAAAAGTCACCATATCATTGTCTCAATACGGTTAGCAATAGACAGGCTCCAATTTTAGACAGATTCCCTACTGTTGGTGCACAGATTGACAATTTTTGTACCTCCTGCAAACACTCGCTCCTGGACTCATGCACGTTCCTGTGAAAGTTCAGTACAGGTGGCTGCATTGCTTAACTTATAAAATACTGTGCTCTTCTCAGGAATTTAAAACCTGAACTTTCTGACTCGGTAGTGTCAGAGTGTACTAATGGGAAGGTGATGAGACAGGGATGTTTCCTCTGTGCCTGCTCTCAGGATGCATAAGCCCATCAGCTCTTGGCAGACGTGCCCATGCCCTGCTGACAGCGCTCTTGCTGCCTTTGCTGTGATCTTTGCTGCAGTTCCCGCAGACACCCACACGGCTCGGGCTGCTGCCTTATGCTGTGCCTTTGTGTAGATGTTGGATGAGGGGGTGAAGAAATGTTCAGCAGTATTTAGTACTGTCAGGCCTTAGGAGCCTTTGGTCTCAGCCCACTACCTGCTTGGTGCCCCCTTGGTTTTCTCTACATGTCACATCATGGTCCAACTCTGTCTTCCCTTTTGGCTTTTTGCTCAACAACTGAGTTCCAGCACAGGGGTTTGTGGAAGTCTATTTTATATAGAATGTTGAATTTAAATGCTTTCAATTATTTTCGAGAATACAAAAATGATGCTGAAGGAAATGAAAAATAGTACTTAACAGAAAATTCCATCACAGCAGATAGAATGAGAAATAGTGGCTACTGCTGACAAATGACTGTAAAGTTAATTATTCATCAAAGCAATGCATCTGAGTTAAGCAGACAAACAAACTGAGCTTACCTAGCATCATAATTTTAGAAACACAGAATGCTATTTCAGAAGAACATAAATAACACTTCATATCACCCAGAAAGTTTAATATCCTGCCATTTTTTTATTAATATAAACCTGCAGTGTTTACAAATAATGAGATTTGGGCAAGTTCCACATCAAATTCAAGAAGCTGAAAGCCATGGGCCCTCGTAAGGCAAATTAGAATGAGTAAATTATGTGGACTGTATGGACTGAAAAAACTTAATGGTCTTTTAGCACCAATAGGTTTCACAGATAGTCCAGAATGACCTTACAGTACATTCCTCTAAAACTAGTAAATGATATGCCATATAGTTTAAGGTTAAATAACAAATCCTTGCAATCAGTCTGTCACACTTACCTGGCAATGCATTTTCCTAGATGTGATCGTGGACCCCAGGGAATTTTCCCCAAAGAAATTGACAAAATTTTAATGAAACATTTTCTTTCAAACTTCTTCTTTCAAGCAAAAAAAAAAAAAAGCTCCATCATAAAATTTCTGTTTATTTATATTTATAAATAGAAAATGTTTATAACAATTCAGAAATAAAGGCAAAAGAATATGGAGGATAGCATCATAAGAGAAACCTAATGACAGAATTATTCTGACATGTTGAAGTTTTAAACTCCTGCTCAATATAATCATGTATATATTTGTATGTATATGTGGTATGTATGCATGTGTATCCCTAAAATTAAAAACTTAAATTTCTCTTCTCTAAACTTTGTGTCAAGCTGTCATTCTTTTTGTCTGAGAATATCCGTTGCAAAGAGATTTCTAAACACTGAATCAGTATTAATTATTTTATTTGTTTAGGGAATGTATAACTTTGTACATGAATCAGAGTTCAAAGGCAATAGCTGGAGTTCACAAGAAATTTTAAAGTCGAATATTTAGAAATAGTGTGGGAACATAGCAAGTCCTTTCTCATTTTGCATTTCCAAGCAAACAGTCACTGCACACTATAAAATACATTACATATGAATCAACTATTTTCAGAATATCTTGGCTATAGGATTTTATTCTGTGCCCTACTATGAAGATTAAATACTGGTCGTATAAAATATAGGCATTCTATTTGTTTTTTAAGCCCAAACTCATCAAACATTTACTGGAAACAGTATTGTCTTAAGAGAAGGTAAGTGGTCCCTAATGTGAAATGAGAATATTTAGGTGTATGTCAGCATCTAGGCTGAAGAGTAATAAAAACAACAGCTTAGAATGGCAGATAATAAGAGGAATTAAGAAGAAACAAGATATTATACCTAAGAACTTATTTCCCAGGGATGGGAGAAAGCAGTAACAAAATACGACTGTCACGAATGGATGTGGGG
>VWZT01001858.1:673313-785769 GCA_013397055.1 Pachycephala philippinensis | reverse complement strand
AGGAATGTTTCAGTGTAGGTTTTACTGGGTGACAGTAAATGCAACCAGAGCTTTGGGGGCAGAGGGTGGCAATGTGATACTGCTGCTGGGTTAGGCTGTTTTGTGGACGAATATTCATAGTGGGGAAGAAATCTTGGTTCACAGCCCATTTGTTCAGCCACTTCGACCCCTTCTTCCTCTTTTACTTTGTAGAATATGTTTGGCATTTAGTTGCTTTCTGTCCCTTTCCTGCTACAGTTTAAAAAGAAAAAATGTAGGCAGGGTGGTACTGGTGGGACATTCCAGGAGGCACAGAAAATCTGGATTCAAAACTTTTCTTTTTTATTCCTGCTCTCATCTCTTTATTTACAGAATGTGCCACTGCAGTTGTACCTCCGACTAAATGATTGGTAAGAGGGCTGGTTTGGTTTTTTTTCTATAGTTTTTATTGTTCTTTGAACTGTGAAATCTAGAACAGAGTATCCTTTATTTAGATATAAGGAATGCAGAAGACTAGGGGCAAAATATAACAATAGTTAAGTCACCATTAAAGAGTCACCACAACAGAACAAAGCTAAATGTCCTTGGGGCAAAGGAGTCCAATGAAGATGCAGAAAAAATTATGAGAGCTTCACACGGTGAGGAACTTAGTCACTGAGTGTCCTTTGCATCAAAGAACCAAAGACTAAGACTTGAGGCTTCTTCAAAAACGGCACAGGAAGAAGGCAGAGGGAAAAGAGAATTTGAAATAACAAAACATCAGAGTCCATACATTACTGAAAAGACGCACATACTCTTAAGAAAACAGACTTGTGGCTCTGGTTATATCAATAGAAAGAAGTAGAAACTAGGGAAGAGAAAATGTTGCATTGTAAAATAATGTGTCAGACAAGAAGCAAACAAAAATTATTCAAATATCTTTTCCATTGTACAGTTTCTGTATAAATCTGCAGTGCAAATCCCCATGAAAGACTTTGTTAGGTTTAAGTCACCCTTTGCTCAGAAACCATATGACGCAGAAATAGAAAGGATTCAGCTTACAAAGCTACTGAAAGTCACAGAAGCCCTTCTTTGTTTTTCGTATTTATTATCCTTAGCTGATGGTAAGTCTTACACTGAAACAATAAAGAGACCATGTAGAAGCAAAGCAGTTCATTTCTTTGCAAATGAAAGATGCATTTCTGTATAAATCTGAACAAGGAATCAGGATTTTTTATGAATTAATTAGATTGCAGTTGCTGAAAATAGATCCATATACATTTTAAAGACCAATCCTGTGCCTCTGGATTTATTTATGTTTCAGCACAGAAAAACTAGATGTGCGCTTGGGCTATGATCTGTGCCAAGAAGAGCAGCAGTTCTTGCACAAGAGGAAGAGAGTCGTTGCTGGTGCCCTGAAAAGGGTTCTTCATCTGGAAAGAGATCTACATGGACATGAGGTCTGTGCATTGGAATCCAAGCATGGGGTGTGGGTCTATTGAATTAGGATTGGCACAACTCCCCTCGAAATTTCTGTGGTTTTTGCATGTAGATAACAAACACATTGATTTGAATGGCAGCAGAACAGAGGCTCTCAGTGTGACATACCCCATACTCATGTAAAATTTCAGCTCAGCTGTTCATGCCTCCGTTCTTTTCCATGGGTTAAATTACCAAGGACATAATATACCACTCTCCAAAGACAGTTTCCAGCAGTATGGTGCTGTGAGTCAGCAAGATGTGAGGCATTGTGTTAGATACAGCCTAGCCAGGCAACCTAAACCAATAGGAAAACAGGAGTATTCACCTCATATAGATATTTATTAAATTAGTGTAATGTCACTTCTTTAGGCCTGCTTTTTTTTCTTCTTCATTTTCAGAACACTTAGTACAAAAAGTAAAAATTATTTGTGGTGAAGAAAGAACATTAGAACATTTTATAACAAGCTGAAATATGTTTTGTTGCCAAGATCCAGGGTGAATTTTTAAGGGAAAACTTGTTTTCTTGCTGGAATTATATTTGTTGAATGAATGCTATCCAAAGAATCAGCAGAGTTCAAAGAACTTCCTTGATCCATTTTAATTGCATTTATTGCAATTTGTTGTTATTTATAATAAAATCATATCATTATCTGTTTTTAATCATTGCAATTCCAATTATAAAGACGAAAAATTGGAAGGAAGGTTAAGATGACTGCATATTCAAACTCATCCAAGCATTGGGGTTAAGAGTCTCTGGAGGTTAATTTAAATAAGGTACTGGTAAAGATTGGCTAAACTGGTGATTTAATTTCATTGTCCTCCAATGAATCTGCTGAAGAAATTCTGAGAGCTGTAATTAGACTTTTCCAAGTAGCAAGGGAGTAACTTTCTGAGGATAATACTTGTGTTTTGAACAGGTCCCAGTAATAGCTGTTATGGCAACAGGCGGAGGTCTCAGAGCAATGTCAGCTATGTTTGGCCACCTCTTAGCTCTTCAGAAGCTAAATCTGTTGGACTGTGTCACCTATCTCACCGGGGCTTCTGGCTCAACATGGTGTGTATAGAAAATGAGATTGGATTTGAAATGACTGTGACTACTTTTCCAGTGAGAGATGCATCTCTTTCAAAGGCTTACACTGTTAACATAATTCCCTCATGAAACTCTTACTGTCGGCTCTCAATTATAACTTCAGTTTAGGGTCACTGATTCTCTTTCGTTGATTAAAGTGATTGTGTAAATGTATCAGTTTTCCAAAATCTAAATAAAAAGGTGATTTTCTAACATTTCTGCTCCTTAGGA
Organism: Pachycephala philippinensis; assembly: GCA_013397055.1. Classification (NCBI taxonomy): domain Eukaryota; kingdom Metazoa; phylum Chordata; class Aves; order Passeriformes; genus Pachycephala; species Pachycephala philippinensis. Next base: position 783,029 of record VWZT01001858.1, on the reverse strand, counting down.
CCCTAGCAGACCTGTATGAGCATGCTGACTGGTCACAGAAGTCTCTGGAGGGGCCACTTAAGGCAGTAAAAGAACAAGTGACAAAATGCAAACTCAACCTTATGTCTATAGACCATCTGAAGTATTACCACAAGGAACTCGCTGAAAGGGCAAAAGCAGGACATGTGTCATCTTTTACAACTCTGTGGTCACTTGTTCAGGAGATGTTCTTGCATGGACGGGTAGGTACATGGTCCTGTCACACATTTGGGAAACAGCCACTTATTTTCTTGAGAGCTTTACTCTTTGAGGACATGATGTAGTGTGTGTAAAAAATCCAAAGGGACCGAGCCATCCCAGTGTGGTTTGTAAACTATGACAGAGAATCTTGTGGCCAGGATTTTCCAGACCAGATAATCATTTGAAGGTGCTTCTGTCCTAGGGTGCCCAACAGCTAGTAACTTCAGTAGGCAAACTTCCAGAAAGAACTGAGGAATTCCCACCCCCCATCCTGCCTGAAAAGTCAGATCTTTAGTCTGTTCCTAGTTTGACATTTAAAAGTTAGAGTAATCTGTCCTCATGTGATTATTAATCTCAGCCTTAGTAAAGATCTGTGGGATGCAGGCAGTCAAGGCGCTTAGATATTCTACTGAAGAAGTTACTAGGTATCCACAAGGCAACCAGGGAGGAAAATGCAGGAACATGAAGGAAAAGGTCTCTTACAAAAATGTGACTTACAGATTCCTCTGTGCTGTAAAATACCTGTAATCAGTCTTTACTTGGGTAGATTGTGCCAGTTATGCTCTTACAGAGGTTTACTGTGATTTTTTTATCTCACTGATTAGCCAAGAAAGTACAAACTCACAGACCAGCGCAAGGCATTGGAGCATGGACAAAACCCGTTGCCTTTCTATGCAGTCCTCAATGTGAAAGAGGAGAAGCTTGGGACTTTCAAATTTAGAGGTAAGTGTCCTGGAGTTTCTTGTGATTCTGGGTATGGCTTGAAGAGAATTTGGAGGGAGGTGTGTATGTGTGGAGAAAAAAAGAGGAATACATCTGTTGCTTGCCCTGACTCAGTTGTTGCCCTAAGTATTCACCTTTTAATAAAATGTTTGTCTTTTTTGAAAACTGTTGGATGTTTGTTAGAAAGAGCATATCTGCTGGATAACATCCTCAGCCAGGATGTTAACAGGACATTAATTAAAAATCTGGGGTGAAGTCCTATTTTTGCCACAGATATTGTGAGTGACTGTGGGCAAACCACCTGATCTTTTTCTGCCATGCCTATAAAATGGCTTTGACACTTCCTTAGTTTCTAGGGGTGCTGTGATATATAATTGTCACTTCCTAAATACTGCACTGATGAGGGTATGAAAATGGAATGGAGTATGATGGGTGTGATATGACATCCTTTGAATGGACACACGCCACATTCAACAGAAGGTTTTAAAAGCAGAAGATACTGGAAAGAAAAGCAATTAGTCCTTATGTTTGGTTAGGTTTATAGCTACTGTTCTATTGTAATGCCTGTGCAGGTCAGCTTGAGGCAGGAAACCACACATCCATGCCACACAATGATAATTTCCAGTGTGATGTTGATGTGTCTTCAGGCTGCTTTGTTATATCTTGCAGACTGGCAGTTTTGGGTTAGTAGAGTTTTCATGCCAGTCACTCCTTGCAATTCACAGCACTCTTGCATGTAGTACAGTTGATGCATTTGATTTAGAGAGGCAAGTGTGATCCCAGAATCTTTATATAGAAATGGATATCTAACCATTTGAACCTAATGTTAGACTTTTTCGGAGTTGAAAAAGCTAGTTCTTTTTGGTTGCAAATAATCTTTCTGTTTGTATGGAAGTAGCAGCTTGTAGTACAACGGTACGGATAGTACAGGGCTGCTGAGACAAGCAAGATCCTTGGAGCTTGTGGATAGCTTTATCCACATGGGAAGGTTCTGGGGTTTTATTTTTGTTGCAGCAAACATGCCACATGTAAATTCTTTTGTAGAGTGGGCAGATTTCTCTCCTTACGAAGTGACTATACCAAAATACGGAGCCTCCATTCCTTCAGAATATTTTGACAGTGAGTTCTTCATGGGAAGGCGAGTGAAGAAGCTGCCAGAATCTCGGATCTGCTATCTGGAAGGTGACATAGCAGTGCAATGTAGTTAATCACAGCATCATAGAAAGCATGATATTTGCTAGCCACAGGCACAACACTCCTTGCCAGCAGGTCTGCTTTAGGTCTTAATTCACTGGGCTTTTTACCCCTTTCGTACACTTCTGCTCTTTATGTACCTTCTTTCCTCCTGTTGTCCCTTTTCACCTGGGTACATTTGGGAAAATTGCAGCATGGTTCCTGTTCCATTTTCTAAACCAAACAAGGTGGTGGAAGAGGCAAGTTGAGGAAATAATAAGTGTTCCTTCCCTGATCAGTCTCTAACTCTTCAACTTCATAAACTATATTTCTAGACAACGCATTACTGGGGTAGAACTGGAAGGAGCTGAGAATAAAACACGTCATCTAGAACAACCCACAAAGGCAGGAGCCACCCAAGCTTTGTGGGTTGAGGGTGGTGTCGTTAATCTTCTCTGCCTATAAGGATGAAGGAAGCCCTTTTGACCTCCAACAACTACTTTGGCCATTTTGCCACCAAAGGTGAAGAAAAGAGAAAAAGCAGCTAGTCAGAGGAACCCATCTGTCCCAGGCAGATTTTAAATCCTTTTAAGTGTTTTCATTTTGAAACCAAAAGCAAGGGTAGAGGAGAAAAAAGCCATATTTCTCTCACTGTGGAGTCTGCTAGAGATTCAATTTGTTCCTCGTGTAAGTACCTGGCATAGAGCTTAATGAGAAAGGATAGTTCTTTCTTTTCCAAAAGCAGACTCACATATGGAGCCAATTCTATTTTGAACCTGGACCAGCTGCACTCCACAGAAACAAAACATGCCTGGAAGGAAAAAATGAGTCTTAGGTCAATTTAAATAATAAATCAGTTTAAAGCAGGCCTTTATGCTTACATGGCTTCACCATGCTTTCAAAGCCTACCTTCTCTCACAGGTACACAGGAAACTTTCTACAACATCATTTGGGTGACTGATACCTCTTATTTTGTTACTCTGTACTATGCAGTGAATGTTCTGTGTGTAGTTACCTCCTGAGAAAGAGCACTGAAGTGCAGATACCACTGTGTTTGAACTCTCTGAGACCTGCAGTTAAGTTGTGTCATGATGGTCAGGTTGGGTGGGCTAATTATGTGTAGCACGGATATTTGCAGTAGTCAGTGGTTAACATCTGGTGGTGCTGTACTTTTCCCATGTGGTTTGACTTGCAGGTCTTTGGACAAACATCTTTACTAGGAATTTGCTGGATGGCTTGTACTGGTCCTCAAATTCAAATGAGTTCTGGGAACGATGGTCCCAAGATATGGTAGATATAGGTAAGAGTTTCTAAAATGTTGTCTCACTGTGGATCTCCCAGCATGATTTTAATCTGTATCAGAATGATTGCTATGTCCTCTTCTCTCTTCTCTCTGTTCCCCAGAGGTATGCTTCGTGTTAGTACAAATGTTTTTCATTTAATATTTCCTTGTGGTCTGTTAAATGACTCTGCCCATGACTGCAAATGAGAAGGGTGACTTTTACTTGTGGGCAAAAGTACAAAGCCAGTATGTCATTTGAAAGAGTAAAACACAAAAGCTGTGCCTGCTTTAAAGTGAACCAAGGATCTCTTTTTTTAAATGACATGGGTCATGTGCACGTTTTCTAGCAGTCTGCAAGAAACAGGGATGGGAGGGACCCACAGGAAGACAACAAGGGCAGCTAGCCAGCAAAGGTGTCTGGCAGAGCAGATTGCTGATGTTTTTTTCGGTATTTCATGGTTTCTTCTCTATTTCAGAAAGACATTCTCCTGAGGAAGATGTTACTGTCATTGAACCTCCATCTTGTTTGTCAGGAAAGTTGTATGAAATGTTTCAGGACATTATGACCAAGCGTCCACTGCTGGGACAGTCGCATAACTTCCTGAGAGGCTTAGAGTTTCATAAGGATTATATCCATCAGAAAAAATTTATTGAATGGAAAGGTAACTGCAACAAAGAGTTAGCTGCACTGTGCAGGTAACATCTCAGATTTTTTTTTTTTAGACTTTGGAAAACGTATTTGTTTCAGGGTTTGGAAATTGGCTGAGTTGGACCTATGTTCATGGTGTCTGTTTCTTTAGGGTAACAGGTTAAAACAAACTAGTCCATGGACTGCTCTTTCACTTCCAGGAGATAGCTGTAATTTGTGTCAAAAAATGCTTGTCACTCTGCATAGGTACAGTAGTCAAAAGATTCAGGAAGGCCAGAATCTTTTGAGGTCAAGAAACAGAGGTAACACCAGAAGAATAAAATAGCAGGTTATTATGTGGATCAGATGAAGGGAAGGACTAGTTGCAAGCATGTGATTGCCCATATGTTTGGTATTTCTGCCTGATAAATTATCCATCCAGAGACCTCTCTTTAACCCCTCAGAAACAGAAATACCAAAATCCAGCTATAGAAAGTTAAAGTCACATAGGTTTACATCTGTATACGTTAAACAACAGATACATAGACTTGATGTATAAGTTGAACAGTGATTTTCTATGGCCTGTGCTCTGTAGGCAGGCAAAGTTAACAGCCATAATAGTTTTACCTCAAAACCTATGAAACAATCTGTGAAATCATAGCGAGGTGATGAAGCTGAGGTTTTCTGCATCAGAAACCTCCCTATAATCCCAGCATCTTCATTTATTCCATGAACAGGTAGCAATATGGGAGGACCCCACATTATGGAGGTTAATCTGACTTCAGCAAGAAAGCATATGTTCTCTGCCTTCTTTGAGCCCCTCTCTTTGGCAGGTTGTGTTTTCTCTCCCATTTTATGCAAGTTACAATGTGCTTTGTCCCTCTTCACCCTTGCTACATAGTTTGCTGACAATGGTGAGAGATGGTGGTGCTTTTTTGTGGATTAAGGCAGAGCCCCCAGTGTGCCATCTGCTTTTAAAATGTTCAGTAAGTCCTAAAAGGGTCTGCTCTAAGAAAACAAATGAAAGAAGGAGAAAAAACAAGTAGCATAAGAAGGGTGGGTGAGAGAAGGAGCAAGCAAGTAGCTTCAGAAGGTGGATGAAGGATGAAATTGTCAGTCAGTAAATGTTAAAAAACATAACTCTCCTTACATTTGTTGACTATCAATTTTGTAAAGACAAATGGGTAGAAGGAGATCTCAAGGAGGATTTTGAGGAAGTGAGCATAAGAACACTAATGACTATCTCAGGGTAGATATTCTACAAATAAAGTAAAATATGTGGAAAACATGAAATGCAGAGTGGGAACAGGGAAACTGAAAGTCTAGAGTGGGAAAAATTAGCAGGTTTTCTATCTTCTTTTGTCTGCCTGCAAAAGACCAAGCTACACTCAGGTATGGATCCATCTCTAGGAGCAGGAAGAGATGCCAGGTCTGTGAACAGAAATGACAGTCTTGTGGTAGATGAAGTCTTGAGGGTAGAGCTTTGTTTTAAAGGCTTCCCTGCAGCTCAGGTTATTTGACATTAAAACAAGACTTTCGGTGCCTAATTTTCCTGGTGAAAAATTGAGCTAATAGTCTGGAATTAGTGTCATGCATTTACACTATAGTTCATGCTTTCAAGGGTATTTCTGAGACAGGATTTCTTTAAAGTCTCTGTTTTGATGTGGGGTGGAAGAAGGGATTCTCACAAGAAAATGTCTACTTCCAGTTTACATATACAGCCATGAATAAATGCTGCAAAGTTCCACCTCTGTGATAAGAAAACAGGGGTAATGGAATTTCATCTAAAAATGTTCACCGGGCCAAATAAAACTAAGAAGTACGCTCTGTTTCTTCTGTAAGGGACTGCAAGGAAATGTCTCTTATTACAGTTGAATCTGTGAATTCTCAGCAGCCTTGAATGCTAAAATAAGCACATTTTGTGAAGACTTGACAGTGAGGGAATGGAAAAATTAGGAATTATTACTTCAAGCTGGTGTGAAACATTCCAGGCTATGGAACAAGCTAGAATTACTCGGCATGGTTTAAATCAACACTACAGAAGGAGGCCAAGGAAGCAGAGCGATTGAATGAATTGAAATGCTGGAACTTACCAGCAGTATTTCTGTGATCAACAGTTTCTTAAAATGCCTGAACACAATGATTTAAGGCTGAAGTATTCTGCTCTGGGCATTGCTACCTCATTTTGTGAACTTGAGGAACACTCTTAAACCACTACTTTGATATTTAAAACCATGGCAAAATGTTCCCTGTTCCATGGGACTGAAAGCATACTAAAGGAGCAACGGAGGACTTGCTGTCTACAGGGCAAGCTGGTGAGGTTGCTAGCAGAGAAGTAAGAGTCTAGCTATCAGAAACTGGCTTTAGATTTCAATTTACCCGTTAGTATAATCCCCTTTTGGCATTAATGTGGTTTAATTAATTCAAGCAGTATTTTAAGCTGTTGGTAGGCGATGTTGTATGCATGATGTGGTATTTTTTTACAGCATGGCTAAGATAGTTTATATGAGATCACTGAAAGCGAGTTGGAGTCAGACTTTCCAACCTGAGAGAGGAGTCTAACCCTGAGAAGGCAAACGCAAGGCAAACGTGATGCAAAAGTGCAACGATGTATTGCATTTGTTAGTTGTGTTGCTACACTGTGAAATTGTTTTTGTTGTCTGCATTTTTCCCAGTTCTTAGGGGGAAAAAAAAATCTGTTGAAGTCTGTATTCTGTGAAAAATGACTCCCCAGAGCAGCTGTGAGGTCAGTGGAGTTGGTGTCTCACCTGTCCTCTGTCTGGCTGCCCCATGGCCTGCCTGTGTGAGTGTGCCTGGGAGAGTGTGGAGACAGGCCAGGTGTGCCCAGATGTGCAGTTCAAAGGGCGTGCTCCTGAGGCTGTGTTTGTGGGCTCAGGTTGTGGAGGGAGGTGACCCTGGTCTTGAGGGTAACCAAGGGGCTGCCCTTAGCATGTAGCACAGACAGAATTACTCACTCCTCCTTTCCTAACAATGCACTACTAACTATATTCAAAATGTTTTTCAGACACTGTGCTGGACGGTTTCCCTAACACTCTGACACCGCTGCAGAAATATCTTTGTCTGATAGATGTTGGCTATTTCATCAACACCAGTGGTGCAGCACTTTTCAAGCCAGAGAGAAATGTAGATGTCATTATATCCCTTGATTATGGTTTGGGGCATGTGTTCAAGGTGAGAAGATTAACTTACTCTGCTCCTTGCAAAGTAAAACTCTTCTTGTTTTATTAAAACTTTTAAGTAAGTGGCTGTCTAAATTTTAATCACCATACCTTGAAGGAGGAAAGAAACTTCCTCCAAGAATAGAACTATAGAAACTGTTAGGCTCTTTTCTCTGTAGGGGATTATAGCATATACTTCCTAGAATCCTCAGGGAATTGGAGTAATAATTGTTTGCTGGAGACCTGCCCGTGATCTCTCCTCGTCTGTCACGATGAATTCTGCGTGTGACTTTGGGTCATTCACTTGGGCTTGTAAAAAGCATTATAGGGTGATAAGAGGCATTGTCTGACTTATGTTGAGTGGTGGTCAAAAGTAACATTGTACTGTGGCTGCTTTAGACTATACATTCATTTCATAGTGTTTCTAGGGAATGAGTTAAGATGCCATAGTATTTCCAGGATACCTGAGTAAACCTGATTCTTGTCTTAGAACTTTAACTCCATGACGTTTTGTGTCCACAGCAATTAGAGATGACATACAAATATTGCAAGATACAAAATATCCCATTCCCCAAGGTGGAGCTAAGTCCAGAAGAAGAGAAGAACCCAAAGGAATGTTACATATTTTCGGATGCAGAGGACCCCAGAGCACCCATAGTAATCCATTTTCCCCTGGTGAATGACACCTTTAAGGAATTCAAGGAGCCAGGTAAATGCAGTCAACAAAATGATGCACTGTGTTCTACCCCTGGTATGTGTCATGTGTCCACTGATGGCAGGCAGAAGAGCAACCTCCATATTGTTGGTGGTTGTTCTCCACTTGAAAAGCATGGAGGACACAGTCCTGGGCAACTCAGTGCCACACTGCCTCCTCCAGCCCTGCCTGTGTTGTCACTGTCCCTTGCAGCAGAGCTGCAGGTCTTCCTCACTTGTGCCTGATGCCATGTCCTGCCAAGAGAGGCGTGCCGAGTGCTGGAGCTTTTCTGGCACTGGGAAGAGGGAGAGCAAAGAAAGGCCCAGAGAGCAGGGCCTCCTGAAGGACCTGCTGCTGGGCTGGAAAGCAGCAGCAGGAGCTGGCCCTTGGGCCATCCAGCCCCAGGGTTGGCCCTGCACCCCTGCCTTCCGCAGGCAGGCTGCCTATGGTGGAGAGGGAGGTGCGGAGGGAACCTCCTTCCCAGGCCTCAAGGGACAGCAGCCTTGGGCACAGGAACCTGGGCAGGGAACGCACGTGTGGCTTGGTAGGAGCTGGGGCAGAGCAGAGAGATGTGGGGCCAGCCTGGGATGTGTAGCTATCTCTGCTCAAGTGCCTGGGGCAAGCTCCTTCCAGCTTTACCCAAAGGTCAATGTGGCTCTGAGTGGAACCAGGGCAAAATGGAAGTCTCTGAGAGAGCATTTGGGAAGAGTAGGAATAACAGCAAAAAGTAAAGGTACTTTTCTGCTCTAATGTTCGGTGATGCTCAGTGAATATGTATAGTAAGAGCCTAATCAAGAAAATCACATTTAGAAACTCTGTGGATGAAAAGAAGAGATACTCTGTTGAGGGAACTGGGCTTGTTCAGTGGAGGCTGGAAATGGTCCAAATGGCAATGTGTGGTGAGATCCAGCCATTGAGCAGTGTGTGACACGTAAAGCAGATGAGGATTTTGGAATCTCTCTGAATGAAAAATAGGTGAGATGGTGCAGAGCAGCTTCTGCTGGTTCTCAGTACTCCAAGCCCAAACTGGTGAGATTTGACACTCACCTGCATGTCTCTGAGCAGTCAGTGATTCATCCATCAAGCTGACAACCAGCAACTGATGTGGGTGGGTGGAGGAGGAGGGCCCTTGGCAACCTGCTTTCATGGATTTCAAGTTTAACAGTGGAGCTTTTTGTTTCTAGGTGGACGAGAGACATCTTGTGGAATGTTGATACTTATTTTTCTTGGTTTTAACCATTTAAATTCTAGAAAGACTCAGCCTGTGAAGTGCCCATTTGCAGTGCAGCAGTTATGGATGTGGATAGCACAGCTAATACATCTCTCTGAATGTTGTGAGGCTCAGTGAAGCAACATTGGATATTTTTAATTCAGCCACTTCTAGTGGTAGCCTGTGCCCAGCACCGAGATCACACTGCTCAGAAACCACTATGTTAGACTAAAACCTGCTCTGTCTCAAGCACAGTTCTTGTGTCTTTTTCATGAGGTTCTGGTTGACATCATAAGGAATATCTCAGCAGTCTGTTTGTGGACCTGCTGATAGTCATCTCACATTACGTTAGTACTTTGGGCATATTTGGTTCAGACTGCAAGGAGATAGGCAAAAAAACCAGCAAAGAAATGTAGCTAAAAATTTTGTAGAAACGTAAATATGAGACTGCCAAAGTCCTTGGTGCAGGTAATTAGGGAGTCCTTCTCAGCAAAAGCATTGATGTACCAGGGAGTGTGGATGTTGCCAATTCCAAGAGGCATAACCTGAGGCCAGGTTGGAGTTTGCCGAGAGTCTGATGTAGGATGCTCTGGTCCCTCTGCCCCTCTGCACTTTACAATAGGCAGCCCTGTGTGGTTAGCATCACAAGGCCTCCTCGTATGTGCTAGGCTGTCCACTCACTCTGGCTGGCAGATGTGCACTTGTCCCCACTAATCCAGGGGCGATCATGGATTTTGAAAAGTGTTCCAGGTGTGTGTCTTTGTCCGAGAGTCAGACTTACAGGGTTTGGGAAAGGATGTGGACACATGGACAGGCTGCCCAGGAATGGTGTCTGCAGGGGCAGGACAAGGAGGAATATAAGAATTTGTGACAGCTCTGCTGAGGGATTTCCCGGTCTGGGCTTTAGCAGGAGGGGGAGGAGAAGTAGCTCAGAAAATTGACCAGGAATGTCTCTTTCGAGCTGTGGAGTGAGTTTGCAGTATTTCCTGGGGGCTGTTCTTAACAGTGGGTCTGGCCAGGTAGATCAGTCCCCTACAACACCATGTGATAGTACTCCAGATTCAGCTCACTGTGCTGGTTTTTGTCTTTCTCTGCAGGGGTAAAGCGTGGTCACTCAGAGATGGAAGAAGGCCAAGTAAATCTGGAGAACAACTGCTCGCCGTACTACCTCATTAGGCTGATCTACTCCTCTGAAAATTTTGATAAACTTGTGAACCTGAGCAAATACAACATCCTCAACAACAAAGACCTGCTCCTCCAGGCAATCAGGAGTGCTGTAGAACGAAGGAGAAGCAGAAGGACTGGGAATTTCTCCCGCTACTCTGGATACCCCTAGGCTGGGTTTTTGCACTGTTCCCCCCGAAGGCTATGGCAGCACATTGCAACTCATCACAGTCACGTTACAATACATCACAGTGTTCATTATTTGCAGAAAACTGAGGAAACCTGTACATTTCTCACCTTGCCGTGTTCAAGCTCCTAGCTTTCAAAAGGATTTATTTAATCTCCTTCCCCCACATTTTCAGCCCACAAGAGCCTCACAATGTGGTCTTACTTGTTAAGAAGTTAAGGTCCTGGTTAGCAGAGACCTCCCAGGATCTCCTTGATGTTACAGCATATGGTGGTGGTGGTGATAGTTCTTTGTATGAGCCTGTCCCTTCAACCCTGAGCCCATTGTTGGTGTCCTTTCAGTACTTCACTACAAATCAAGTCCTGGCCATTTGCATTCAGTGATGTCCAGATTTTCAGATAGGCTGAGCAACTAGAATTTGCACTGAATTGGTGGGCTCAGCTTTGAAGTCAGGCATATATATGTGAACAGCGGCCAAACTGCAGTGTGGACAATTGCACTCTGTCTGGCTGATTCCCCTTGCTGATTTAGAAGTTGCTCCTTTTTTCCATTGCCCTGGAAGAGTTTGGCACAGAAACGCTGCTCCAGGCTGCCACAAAGGGGTTGGTTACATTTCAAGAGAGAGGGCGGTAGCTGCAGCGAGTGAGCACAGTTCTTTTGAGCGTTGGCTGGAGGAAAAATTCTGCACGAAGCACAAGTGATCGTATTGATTTATACCAGCAGTGCCTTTAAGCATTAAAATGTCAAGAGTCTTAAACAAGTTTTTTGTAGCAGAAGCTTGAGAGGAATAATTACCATAGACTCAGGTACATTTAATTTAGTAATCATGACTGAGATACAAGCTGGTTCTCCTTACAGATGTGAACTGAATGTAGGACAACATAACTCACTAAAAGAGTGCATAGCCATTGTATTTTCACACACAGAAGATTTTTCCCTTTGTAGTCTTCTATCCCTAACATCACAGGCAAAGTATTTTTAATAGGTGCTACATAAAATAGAGCACAAATTAAAAAAAATAGGACAGACATTTTCCTCCTTGCTGGAGGAAAATATTTGGAAAATGACACCTGGTTTTCATTTGCTTTGGAATGCAGTGAGAGACTTTGCCTTGAACTAGAAGCTTGGAACATCTTTATAGCCCTCCACTGTGTTAAAAAGATGATAGGAAAGGATGCTGAGCAATATAAAACAGAACTCCAGAGAAGTTGGAGAAGCTTGCAGACTTCCTCACACTGAGGGATTTGGACCTGCTTCTGGATTATTTATTCCAAACACAGCATATTCATCAGGACTTCCGAGGAAAATCTTACCTATTTCTTCTGTGTTGGAAATTTGCTTGAGATCTAGAATTAGTTGTACTTGAAATCCAGAATTAGACAAAGAAAGAGAAAGAGGGGTCTGTCTTTTTGGTATATGCAGGCAATATTGAGGCTCAAAGGGAGAGCATTTACAAAAGACTCGATTGCCTGAAGCCTGCATCTACTAAATGCTGCAATGGCAATGGCTAAGCCTCGGCAATGCTTCCTGTACAATGCTTACTTGCTGAGCTGAGGAATACCATCCAGAACCTGAGGTGTCTTAACAGCTGGAATGCAGCTGTACTGCGGGATCCAGATCATGAGAAGTTAAGAACTAATCAGATTCTGGCTGCAAGACTAAACAAAAAGAGCCACTTTGAGTTGAGATTTGATCCAGCTGGATCTGTTACCTTTGCACAGGAGAGCAGCATGTCCTGGCACAGCATTGTGTGGCACGTACAAGCCTGCGTGGCTCTGTGCACACACGTGCACAGGGTGTGCACCATTCCCATGCTCCTCTGGCTGGTCCTAGAAAGCTCTGCTGCTGCACAAAGATATTCCTGTTGTGTTCATGGGCTACAGAGAACCATCTGTAACCCCTGTGAACCTCGGCAGCACGTGTCCAGCAGCGAGGCAGCTCAGCCACACTGAGAAAATTTGGTCTCTCAAAATGCTCCAGACCAATAATTGGGGCATGTTTGGTCCATTCATCATGCTGCTAATGCACACAGAAAGGCCTAGTAAAATGTGAAGGAGCCACAAACCCACAAGGTTTTCAGGTAACCCACAGCTGGTGGAGAATTACTGTTGTCAGGGACTGTTAAATCCTGTTATAAAGGGAGGGAGGGAAGGAGGGAGCTGTGGGTGGGGAAGGTGGTGTGTCTCTGCTGAGAGACCTGTCACCAAAGGTTTTGCCAACACTTAAAGTCAGGTTGGGAGCTGCTGTCTAATCTTGGAGCCAGAGGCACAAACAGCCATGTGCCTCTTCATCCCCTTGACGCCCCATGTGGTACCTCTGTAACCTTAAAGGATAATAGTTTTTTCAAATACATTTTTGCATTTCGGAGCCTGAAATTATGTGAGGGCTGTATCATTGCCCATCAGAGTGCCTTTTTGGTTTATTTTGGTTGCCTTTTTGTTTCTGTAATGTCATGTGGGTGTGGCACATGGGGACACAGTTTAGTGCTGGACGTGGCAGTGCTGAGTTAACAGTTGGACTGGATGGTCGTAGAGGTCTTTTCCAGCCTAAACGGTTCTGTGATTCTATGGCACTGAAGGAGTGTGTTGCTGGCTTCATGGTGTAGTAGGAGGACCTGGAGGGCATTTGTGAGGACAGAGGCTGCTGGAGAACTCTGCAGGTTGGAGGGACCTACACCTTGCACAGTCTTGTCTGTGCAGCTTGTGGGAAGAGGTGGCTGGCACAGGTTTTCTGTCCCCCAAAGCACTCCTGAGCTCTGGTTCAGAGAACGCTGATTTGCACTGCCCCAAAACCACAGAAATACAGGGCATAGTTTCAGTGACATAAGGCTGATCAGTGACCTGTGCTCAGGACTGGTCCTTATTCCCTTTAGGGTAAACATGGAGTCCAAGGGCCTCTGAAATTTTGTGTGTTTGTTCCTCAGAGGTTGTGGATTTTTTTTTCCTTGGCCCCATTCTTGCCTGGCCTAGTGCCACATGCTGTGCTGTGGCTGAACAGAGTGCACGGAAACCAAAGCAGGCACTTCCAGGAGAGAGCTGCCTCTCTGCCTCTCACTGAAAATAGGCACATGCCATATTTATAAACCAGGCCTTGCTGGTCTGGTGTTGTGTTTGCTTAACCACTGAAGATGAATGCATGCCCGCTAAAACCTCATCCAAAATGCAGCCCAGATCACTGCTCTCTTATGAACATTTTGTTGGAAAACCCCCACAAATACAGAGCTTGCTATCTGCTGCCAAACACAAAGGAAATGAGACTGTTCTTATAACTATTAGCTGCTCTTCATAGAAACCGCTTGCTTGTGTCTTTTAACTGTTTAAGAATATATTAATTAAAAATAAAATATTGCAAAAGAGCACCAGACCCATGAAAGTCTTTATGTGCTTAAACACAAGACAAGGTTTTTTTCCAGTTGTACAAGCACTAATTATGCTAAATGCCTGCTGAGAATTTCATAGGGCATTTAATGGTTTCAAGATTGAATGGAAGAAGTCTGGGACAAGATCTTCTGGTTTACAAAGGTATGGAGAGCCTGGAACAAAATCTACCTCCTGTGGTAAAACCCTCTTCAATGGAACGGCGCAAGGCGGGGCAAGGAGGCAGCTGTACTGAGCCACAGCCAAGGCACAGCTTTGTTCAGTTAAATGGTAAGTTTAAAATACTGAAGCTGGTTTTTCTGGGTTTTTGTTCGGTTTTTTGTTTTTTTTTTTTTTTAATCAGTTAAAAATGATCAACAATAATGAAATGCACCAGTTTCCCATTACTTTGATGTGCTGGGTTGTTTTGGGGTTTGGTTTTGTTTTGTTTTGTTTTTTGTGACAGGCAGCAGCTCCAGCTGGGGTGCTACAGAGGAGAGAGCTGGACTAGCCAAAAAAATGAAATTATTAGCTCACCTTGTTGGATGCCGGTGACTGAGCTGAATCAGACTGAACACAAATTTAAACTCTAGATGTTGCATGTACCCATAAGGTATTTATATAAAGTTGGTGTAAAGTGCTCCCCTTCTCTACCAGTGGAGAAGTAGTCAGTGCAGAGGAGAGGACTGGAAGCAGAGAGTGAGAGTCATGCTTCAGACTCCCTAAAAGGGATGAAGGCTGAAGTCCTTGTCAGAGGAGTTAAGGACTTGAAATTTTAGCTTCCACCTGTCAGGGAAGAACCCCCACCTACTGTCCTGGGGGAAAGAAATGCCATTTCTGTCCAGCTTCATGCTAGGTAACTTTACTTTGGCTCAGAAACAGAGATAAGTAGGGGGGAAAATATATATATTCCTCCCCATGATTACACCATACCTTAGCACGTGAAGCTTGCTGTCTGGGGACTAGACTTCCTCCTTGCTCTCCTACTTTTCTTCTCCTTTTACACTGAAACACTGATTGTTCATGCCTTATTTAAGTTTCAGATTCCATTAAAAATGAGTAACACTGCAGGATTTCTTTTTCCTGGTAGCTTCATCCAGAAAGAATTGGCAAATAGAGAATTGTTGGTTAATGTGTTGTAAAAAGGAAAGATTGTGGAGACCACAAAGCGCTGTAGGAAGTATATAACATTACCTTTGGGTGCACAGACCACCCAAGCCTCTTAAATCTATTTTGTTGGTCTCTGCAAATCTATTTGCACATGGCTGTAGTTCACTCACAGCTTGCACCTCATGCTCTGCTCAGTGCTCCCAGTTTCTGTCTCACAGAATCATTTCATTTGAGCTGTCTGGCTTAAAGGTCCCCCTGCCCTTTGGTTTAGTACCTTGGAGTAGATAACACTTGGGTGATAATGGCAAATGACAAAGTTGTTGTACACAAAAAGTATACCAGATGTAATCCTGTTTAATTATATTTAAAGATTTTGTGAGATTTAATACATAATTTAAAAAGTTCAGAGGAAAGCGATTAACTTACAATATCAATACATTTCCAGAGGGCTGAGTTAAGTTATAACTGTCTGGAATTCATTGAGGCAAATGTCATTTTTCTCTTCCTGTTTTTTGTAGAGATGGAAGCAGTTTTGTTTTATTTCCACTTTGTTCTAGGCTTCGGGTGGTGATTGAGACTCGTGTCACTGTAGTTCCATCTTGCTTAAAATCTCTGGAAAATTCTGGAGACTCTCTCTCTGGTTTGATTTTGAAGGAAGGTGTTCTCCTGCCAACAAAATGCATCATCAGAAAATTTGGTATAATCTAGAGGAGTTTAAGTCACTCTGTGTATGTAAGGACTTGTTAAGCTTCTAGCTCAGCAGCAGAAATCTGCCCAGCTGCAGGACTAGGATTTCACATCACAGCCTATAAGATTTGTACAGACTACAAAAGCAAGAAAAATTGATTTAAACAGGCCAAATTTCTGGATTTGGCTGTGGCTGTGTTTTCCATGCCTGTGTCGCCCATGAGTCTCCTTTTCCCCAGTCTAAACAACCCCAGCTCCCTCATCCTCTCCTGGTAGGACTTGTTCTCCAGACCCTTCTCCAACTTCGTTGCTCTTCCCTGGACACACTCCAGCTTTCCTGAAGTGAGAGTTTCAGAACTGGACACAGCACTCAAGGTGTTGCCTCACCAGTGCCAAGTACAAGAGGACAATCACTGCCTTGGTCCTGCTGCCCACATTATTTTTGTGACATTAGTGACAGAGGAGCAGGATTTTCTGACCTCAGGGCAGTCTCTATGTTGGTGACTGCCACCTGAGCACAGACAGCACTGACATCTGTTCAGCTTTGCAGCACAGAGCCCATACCTCAGGAGTGAGCTTTTGCTGGTTAGTCTTTCAGCAGAGTCCCTGTCTGGAAAGTCCCACACTCTTTTCTGGGAGGTCTCTGTGTTTGAAATGAAAGTTTGCACCATCACTGCAGAATGGGATCTGTTACCGTTTCCTACAGAGTCAAAAAAAACAACAAATAAAAAGTAGTATTAGAGGCAAAGTTTTCCACTTCTGGGTCCATAACAATTTTCTCTGACCATCATAGTTATAATTATGCTATGGCTTCCTTCCCAGTAAGCCACTGCCTAGAGAGATGTCCAGAAAGATATCTAGATCCAGAAGAAAAGCTGTTGATCAAGATCCAAAGCAGCTCCTTAATAAAAGGATGACTACAGCCCCATGCCCCTACCAGGGAATAACCTGATGTTGGCCACAGTACAACGGGAAGACTGCTTTGCAAGTCGCCCTGGACATTCTTCTGCCAGGTCACTACATCACAAGGTAGCCGGTGACTTGTGTTTTGCTTTCTAACAGAGGCAAAAAGGATGGCTCAAAATGCCCCAAACTAAGGACACCTTGTCATTCTCTTCTCTCTCTCTCACCATCACTTGCTAAAAGCACAGCTCATTCTTGGAGGAAGTGAGAACATACCTATATTATTCTGTAGTGACTGCAGCCAGTCCTCCATCAGTGTCTGAGAAGGTGCTGCAAAGAAATACTCTGCCCCATCTCTCAGCCTGTAAATAAGGATAAGAAAAGGTGAATTCTAGTCAGTTTTGCCTTATACCTTCTGTGCTTGTGAGTGTAAAATGGTTCAGTTATGCCTCCTAAAAACACACAGCCTTAGGTGACGTGGGCAGGGAGCTGCAGAGGCTTTTATTTGTGCCCTTCTCCGTAGGACTCACCGCAGCATGAAGGCGTTCTCTTTCCTGATGTAATTCACCAGCCTCTCACATTTGGCACCAGAAATGCCGAGGGACAGGACTGTGGATGTGTTCTGAAGGGGGATAAAATTAAAACAAAATGTCTTCTGTGTCCTTTCTGCTAGGATTCAATTCCATACCAACCTGTAGGTAGATTACACAACCATCTCTTTACGCTTCTAACTTTATAACTAGGATCACTGAATAGGACCAACCACAGAGGAACCATGGACGATTGCATTATATCTTGAAGGCAATTATTGTATAAGATTCTTCTTTTAAGGTATATCTTTGAAAATCTCTGGAAGCTTATTGTTCTGTTTTTTAGTTATATCAGTTGAATAATTGCTGAATTTTCACTCAGCTGACATTTGAAAGGGAACAGCCCCAAACCAAAGGTGACATTTTAAAATTCATTTTTACATATGTAGACACAAAGTTTGCCAGAAAGATTAAAAAAACAAATTACCTCAGATGCTTCTTTGTCATCATTATAGAAATCAAGCTTTAATCCATCAAGTTTTACATAGAAGGATTTCCAAGACCTTGAGTGTGGCTACGTGAATAGAAATGGTAATAAAATTCTGTTATAAACTATATGTTTTATAGGAGTAGTGAAATCTTTCATATACAACTTCCACTGGAAGTCAAGACCTGTTGATATTATGATCACAGAAGTTCTCACAGTCATTGTTATCTCTTAGAAAAACAGGACCTACTATAGTTTCTGTGTGAGTGAATCAAGAAAGGGTCTCTATGAGTCAGGACTGAACAAATGACATAACCTGGTTCAAGCAAGCTCTACACTGTGTTGTCAGCAACATCTCTGAAGGTGGATAATCAAAGTTCTGTCTAATTTTTGGCCACTAAAACCCCACTTTTTTCCCTAGCTGGAACACCAGCCCCTGCCTGCTGGTCACAGGCTACTTTTATCAAGTGTGTGGTTACAATCTAACGTGGCTGCTGAATTCCTACTCATTTGCTAAACTAACCCCAGTGGAATGCTACTGAACAATGTGCAAAAGTAGCAGCTATTTCCACCCCCAACTATGTACCACTGAAAGCTTAGCCTAGTGCCATGAGACCCTTCTTGATGAAGGATCCTATAACTTATATTCATATTTTGTTATGCCAGTGAATCAAGTTGACAATTTGGTCATTCAGAGGAAAGGAAGGAAACAGTTCTGAGGAGGGTAAGTCATAGCTCTTCTTGTTTGGTAATATGGAAATTCAGTATCCCTGAAGACTGAATTCTGTGTCCAGAAGTGAAGAAAAACTAAATTTCTCTTCCAGAAGATGGAGCCCATACCAGATTCACTTTTTAAAAGAGGTCTTTCAAGTTAAAAATTTCAGAAGAAATATTCTATGGGACAAATAATCCAAGACAATTTGTTTATGTGCAAACACTCAGCAAACACGGATGTCTACAGATTGGTGGTGAATATTAGAAAATTTCCTGGCTTGTCGTGATCATTAGGCTGCTGATCTGAAGTGGTATTATTTCCCGGGGTGAGAATTTAGATTTCAGTTTCATTCAAACCTGTTTTTAACAAACCACTTCTTCAAATATAAACAGAACCTTAATTCTGTTCTAGCACAGTTAGAAATTACAAATATTGGGAGCCTGAGACTGAGGGCTTCCACTGCTGACAAACTATCACATGCTGTTACAGGATTATGAAGCTTTAGGGTTTTTTTTTTGTGGTGGTGGGGGTTTTTTGTTGTTGTGGGTTTTTTTTGTTGTTGTTGTTGTTTCGTTTGTTTATTTCTCCAGATTCAATTGATATATTGAAACCTGTGTTTGTAATTAGGAAAATGTAGTTAACATGTTCATACAGCCTAGACTCTGGTTTATACATCCATTAACTTTAGACAGACCCTGTTCTGCATGATTCCCATGACAGGCAAAAATTCCACTGTCTCTTTCTCTTAAAGATCAGGTACTGCCAAAGCCAGTGGACACTTCCTCATGCATTTTATGGATTGCTGAAGCAGTCCCACAGTACTGAGCTCCTCTTCAGCAAGAGCTTATCCAGAAGAAGTCAGACCAGATCTGGACTATAAATCAAGGAAAAGTGGAATAACCCAGAGTGATGGAATTTATTTCTACCTGTTGTCTTCCCGGAAGGAGCTGGTCTCGCTTGTCTAGGAAACCTTCCATGCGCTGGAGACTTGCAGAAACCTGAGACACACAAGAATATTGCTACTTAACTTTAAAATGGCCCTTAGACCTATGTTAAATTTCTGGAGGTCTTTTTTAGATGAACTCCATGCAAAGAGACTGATCTCTGGTTCCTCTAGCCTTCACATTGACAGCACAACTGGAAATCCTCACTAGGTTGCAATGGTATCTTTGATAGACCCCTTAAATGAAGATAATTCAAATCCTTCTTGAACAATTTGCTTATGGAAATTGCTCTATCATAATGTGTTAATTGACTAATAATATTTTTATATTATTACATACATTTTACAGCTTAAATTGTTCAAGTTATTCATACCACCTCCACAATTACTGAGTTACACCAATGTATGGTGGTGTACTGGTACACTTGGGTATGTGACAAACATGTCCCTCTCAAGAGTAAAGAAGCTAAAGGAAGTAATTTTATCTGTCCATGAGTTAACAGTGAATTTCCTGCCAGAGTGAGCAAATAGCAGTTGCTGGTTCTAGTCTTGCACCAGGTCAGCTCTTTGCAAGTGTGCCATGAAGTCCTGCCGCTTTCTGACTTTGAAACAGAGTGGACACTAAACACTGCCACCTCATACAGAGGGCGTAGGTAAATCATCCTCTTTGTGAGACACCATCTCCTGGCTGTTGTTAAGTGCTCTGCTGAGTATTCAGCAGCAGGAATAGCCTCTAGTTCAGGAAAAGAGAAACGAATACAGTTGTCAAGACCTAGGCTATAAGGCTTAGCAAATTAAAAATTATTTTAAGCTGTACATATCTGCTTAAGTCAACTGTCTTTGTGGAAACTGTTTGAACGGCAAAGTCACATAAAATGCCTCTTGTTTGAGTCCAGGAGTGTACCCACCGAAATTCCCACTGTATGGTGCTCTTTGTGACTTTCACATGGAACTTCCTATTATTGCTTTACTTTAATTGGCACAGGACAGTGGTTTTATGAGGAGAGAGCCAGAAATTCCTGGGACTTACCGAAGATGTATTCTTTAATGTCTCCCAAGAGGAGTTAGACAGCAGTAAGTTTGGTGAGTTATCTAGTGACCTTTGTCCAGGCTCGGGTGCTGTTGCCATTAGTTTGGTCTGCAGGTTGGAGGAAGAGGAGCCTATAGCACCTTTTTCCTGAGGAGATGTGTGGTCTGTGGCTTGTGATTCTGACAAACTGCTGCTGTGTTGCGGGCTTATAGGAGTAGGGGATAAAGGAGGGCCTAAAGAACTGTGACTTTCCAAAGATGCAGCCTGTGGGCCCACCATCTTTGGTGTAGCTGGAGTGATCATCTCGCCGAGCCTCGTCTCAGCTTTCATTTCTGTTTTGTTGCTGCTCAGCACTTCAGGGACTTCCTCGGAAGTGAATTCTTGGAACCTTGTTGGAGATTTTTCAATGGGGGAGAAAATAGTTTCAAGTGGGACCCTCCAGGTCACGCTGGGTACAGGCACAGGTGGCAGGGGCGTTGTGCTCTTTATCTCTGTCACTTTTGGTGGTGCATTCCTTTTGTCAGATGGTTTTCTTTTCAGAGAAGGAACCCGTACAACTTTGCTTTTATCCTTGTGCTCACTCTCTTCTGTGTCCACTTGTTTTAGAAGATTCATCTCTCTCTGTAGGACAGCAGTATTACATTTTTTTAAATCACCTTCATTGCATTCATGAATACTTATCTAAGATTTTGTTATTTTAAGCAGGAATAGTTTTTCAAATGAACTGTCTCCTGGCAGTGAATCTTAAGGCCTGTACTTCCACCGGCATTCTTAGAGTTAGATCTGAATCTAATTGCTATGTGCTAAGCATTATTTTGTTGCCCAAATAATGAGTACTACTGGCAGTTAACATCAAATATGGTTAATCCTGCCCTTGCTAAGTTCTCTGAAGGCTGATTTTTTTTTTTTTTTTAAACGCAAGAGAAACTGTGCTCCTTTTCTTGTGGCACTGCTTCTTTAAGTTTTCTCTAAGAACACTGAGTATCCAGGGTTGTTCTCGTGGAAAATTTTGGAGGGAAGGAGTTTTGTCCCTTCACTTAGCCAATTTGCAAATCATTGAACAAAAGACAGATTAATTTGCAGCCTAAAGTCAAACACAACTGTTATGTTTTACTGGTTGTTTCAGGAAAATAATTTACAAAACCTCCCCCACAATGAAAGAGAATCTGAGAGGCTCATTGAATATCTTTGGTATTTAACACAATCCATTGTAAAAATCTTATGCCAGAAGGAAAAAGTCCTATCTGTGCCTTGGTCTCCTTTTATTTTCAGCCCTTTCCTATCCTCTATCACTTTCAGGTGGCACCAGCTCCCTTCCGAAATCCTAAATGAAGCAAAATCTCTCCATCTGTGTAGCAAGGGATCACCCTGTTTCTCACATCCTTTTCACTGTCCTGGCACAAGAAAACTTCTGCTTCTCCCCTACAGCTTTTTCAAGCTCGTTGATCTATTTTGACCCACATATACGTCTTGCTCTGTCTGAAATATCTCAGCTTTGGTTACTCATTTATCCCATCTCAGCACAGGAGTTCATTGTTACATGGGGTGCCATTCGAACAATCAATGACCCACATCATCCTGTTTGTACACAGCTCGTCAGCCTCCAGCTACTCACCTTAGTTTTCCTGCTGAGCTGAGCAAATTTCTCCTCCTGGGCTGCAAGCATCTTCTCAAAATCATGGTGTTTCTTCAGTAATTCCTCTACTTCAGACACTGAATCCTGAGGGAAAAAATTACCACATGCAGAAGTCCAAAATCAAGTCCATCAGAAGAGTTTATGTCTAAAATTTTCAGATTTATCCATTCTCTTTAGCCAAGTGAGGATTCTGAAAATTTTGTAATTGAATGTGTAAACCCCTGCTAGTGGACGAAAAATCTGAATTTACATTTAAAAAAAGGTTTGTATCTCGCAGTCTGTCTGCTGTGCAGGAGAAAAGGAGCTCAAATACCAACCTTCCCTTTTCTGCAAGGCCATGGAGTACCATGGGTTCCAGCTATATCTGTTTACCTGCAGATTAAGTACTTGGATTCTGGCTTGTGCTACATACAGAGTTTCTTCCTGCCCTACAACAAATGCATCTGAGACTTCTGTAATGTCCTCTGCTTAGCTTCTGATACCCAAGTTCATGACTTTGTTTTCTGATCTTATAAACTATCAGAAGACAGTCAACAATGAGAAAGAACCCAACAAAACAAACAAAAATATGGATGCTGGTGTTTAAAAAGGAATTTAGAAGCTAGCTGTCAAGATGTCTGTGTAAAACATTCTCTGCTTAATGGGAAGAACAAGGTGGGAAAAGCCCCTTTTTTTCCTCTACAAGGTGGGGAAAACCCCTTTTTTTCCTTTGGAAACAGGCTCTCAGCAAGACAGGGAAGGTTGAATGCTCTGCAAGTTATGTGAAAAAACAGTCTAGAACTCTCCCAAATTTTCTACCACCCCCTGGAAGCCACCACTTCCAGGAGCCCATCACCATGTCGAGTGCAGCAACTGCCCTGGGCTCACTTCTGCAAGAGGACAGAGCTCCTGCCCTTTCTAATGTCAAGGGCGCATTGCTGTTGAGATTGTGGTTAATCTCAGGCGTGAGCTGATCCATGAGCCAGGCCCTCTGCATGTGCTGAGGCACACAGTGCTCAGTAGTGCTGCACACTTGTTACTCACCCCATAGGAGGGATCTGAAAGAAAGCTCTCCTTGGCAGCCAGCCACGCTTCTGCTTGTTCGAGCTCTCTGCGGAGCAATTGGATCTCCCAGTTTTCTTCATATAACACTTTCCTCATGTCCCAGCTCTCTTTTACCTTCTTCATCAGCTCTGACAGCTCTAACAGTTTTTCTTCAATCTAGAAAAGGAATATTTGTAATGTCAGGAGCTGAAAAATCCAATCAGACTTTTACATGACAGTCAACTATCATGTGATCTGCCTTCATGATTTAGAAGACGACCTTTAGATAACTTTGTGGTGTTAGCGTAATTTAGAAAAGATGTCTGAGTCATAATTTTTCCTACTTGAATTAATTTAGCATGTAAATTGTGTAGCTAGATAATACAATTTTAGGCATATTCCACACACTGTATGACAAATATTCTGCCATATGATTTCCCAAGATGGAACTTTATACCTAGGCAATTTGTACTATAAAATGAGTGAAAACCAGAAGATTCAACAAATGCACTTATGGCAAGGCAAAAATGAAGAGACTTCAACTGTGGAAAGTTTTCTTGTTCTTTCTACAACAGAAGTCATGTAATCGTGCATAAATTCTGAAGATGTTTTTGATGGTGTGATCTCTGGACCTACAGACAGTGTCTTGTGCAAAGTCTGAAGATACACAAATAACAGAGTCACAGAAATTTTAACATTCTTGCCCCTCTGGACATTTCTGAAGAATTACATATCATCTGGAGAACTCAGGGACATCAGCAATGCAAGGCGATTGCATTGTGATGTAGCACAAGAACTTTAAAATGTGTTTTCTATGTGTCACATGAAGTATGTAGCTTTTAATAGTAAGGAACCTGATTGTCCTGTTCAGTTCTTCTGTTCTGAGAGACAAAGCTGCACCCTGTCTCTGCTTCATGTGTTTGTTCACTCTTGTTTGTAAAATATTTAACTCTTCAACACACCTCCACAGACATGAAATGTCCATTCTTCATCAGGTCACCTCCTGCCCGCTGCATTTCCTCATATTTCAGCCACTGCTTCTCTATCTCACGCTTGTATTCCTCATGGCGCTTGATGAGCAGTTCTGCTCCCAGGACATCGTTTGCCAGTTCCTCAGATATCACCAGGGCATGCATCTCATTGGCCCAGGCCCTACAGAGCAGAGACAAAGGGTAAAAAGGAAAGGAATCTGAGTCTGATGGACATTTGGGAATGCACGCATCCCATGGCTGTGGATACATGTACACAGACTTTTATTTGCTCACAAAAGATATTAATATTGCCCTGATTTTGCCTGGGATAGAGTTAATTATGTTCTTAGTAAGCGGTACAATGCTGAGTTTTGGATTTAGTATAGAATATATTAGTAGAGAATAATGTTGGCTACACACTGATGTTTTGGTTGTTGCTGAGTAGTGCTTACCCTAAGCCAAGGACTTCTCAGTTTCCCAGGGTCTCCCAGTGAGGAGGTGCACAAGCAGCTGGGCAGGGGGGAAACACAGCCAGGACAGCTGACCCGAACTGGCCAAAGGGATACTCCATACCACAGAACACCATAACCAGTACATAAACGGGGGCGAGTTGTTCAGAAGGGGCCAATGGCTGCTTAAGGACAGGCACCAGTGAGTGGGTGGTGAGCAATTGTAGTGTGCATCAATGGTTTGGGGGAGGGAAAGGGGTTATTTTCCTTTTTTTCCAAACAATATTATCTTCATCATTAGTATTATTGTATTTTACTTTATTTCAGTTATTAGAGTGTTCTTATCTCAACACATGAGTTGTTTTTTGTTTGTTTGCTTGTTTTTTATTTCTGATTCTCCTTCCCATCCCACTGGGAATCAGGGGGAGTGAGCGGCTGTGGAGATCTTAGCTGGTGACTGGGTTTGACTAAACCATAGCAATATACAAATACATTGATGAAGGTTTATTCAAACATCTAGGGGATTTATAATATTCCCAGTGCTGTTTCCATACACAGCCTACTAAAAAGACAGCTGCAGCTTCAGCATGTACCGAAGCATTGTGCATTCAAATCCTCAGGAAGAGCTAACTGCAATTGCTACACATGTTAATGGTATTTTTATACATTGTAAAGGAACACAGAGACTTTCAGATGCCCATCAAAACCTCACCACCATGCATGAAAGTACTTCATATGCACAAAGAGCCCTCATGAAAAGAAGCATATTGATAGATACTTCTAAAGAAACATTATCTACTCCATAACTCTCAACTGGCACAAACTAATGCATGATTTACCTGAGCTCAGGATCTGTCCCTTAGCATAGCAAATGTCCAATAGTCAGTGGTAACCCCTTCACTGTCTTTGTATTTCTACTCCTGTCATAGGTGAACTTTTTCGTTACTTGTTCTCGGAGATTATCTTTAATGCAGCTGCTTTGACTCTGGGAAAATGAGGCACTGTTTTCTGTGCAGGTGTACAAATTACTTCACTATCTAACCCTATCTTCCTACAGAATCAACAGTATTTTCAACTGGAACTGTGAAACTACCGAATTTATCCACAGTGACTGAATTCTCTGAGACTGTTTAGGAAATAATATAAAAAAGTGGCTTTGTCATGCACACTGTGCTGAGGTGTCATGGTCACCTCTGATACCTGGTAAATTCTGCAAAGTGCTGTTGAGGAGATGCCATGGATTATTATTCAAAGAGATTTGAAAGCAAGCTGCAGAGCACCTGGGGCAGGGATCAAATAACTAACAGGTATAATTTAGAAAATCCTATGTGGGAAAGACAAGAAATGAGGCCCACTGCCAAACTCAAAGGGCCAACACACATACATCAGCTCCCTGCAGTCATTGAAGTAGAGCTGGACTTGTTCTGCCTGGCTCAGTCTTGCCTTCCTCTCCAGAAACTTCTTGTCCAAGTTTTCCCAGCACTCATCCACATCTGTGAGTCTCTCCATGATGTTTTCCTTAACTTGAGGGTATGTGCGGCTGAGGTGCCAAGCCTCTCCTCGAATCCGTTCCAGCTCTTTCATGATAACTCCTAAATCTCTCTGGAACAGAGACAGAGTGGATTGTAAGACCAAGTCACTCCTTAGTTCTGTCAAAAGTGGATTTAGCAATGATGCATAGATTTTTCACCCCTTGGCTGTACAGAGACTGGAAATATGAATGCCTCTCAGATTTCCTTTAATGCCTTGTAATATTCATCATCAAACATAAAAGAAGCTTCTTTAGACATGATGCACAGATTATTTTGGTAAGTGTGGAGCTGAAGTTTCCTGTAGTTCAGATGACACCTTTGCAATTATAATAACAGCTTGGAATAGATTTTAGAAGAGAAGTTCATCCTTAGAAGCAAAAGCATTAATAATATAATATCATGATGTTAAAAATAAGAGAAAAAGGCCCTCTTCTCTGAGGCACAAAGAATATTTAAGGGTGCAATAAATTTGTCCTGCAAGCAAGGCCCTTGAGAGGCATCAGTCAAGCATCAATCTCCTTTTTTTTGCCTTCTATGCTTTTCTGCTACTGCTTCATCACAGATCCTCTTACCTCTACTCCCTCAAGATGGCTGAGAAGTGTCTGTACACCTGGAAGATCATACCCATAATCTTCTATATCCACCACTGCCTCTTTCTCCTGCATCCAGCCCTTTACTTCATCCACATCGTGGTCATACTGGTGAACTTCACGGGCTGCTCTTAGGTTCTGGAGTAAAGAAGTAATTTAAGGGTAATACTCTATAGCATTTTTTGTCTACAACATGGAAAAGGGTAACATTAATATGTCATAATGCAGTACAAAATGACCAAGAGAGGGAATGAAACACCATTCCCATTAAGTCACCTGAAAGTGGGGTGTTAAAAAAACCTAATTTCCCCAAGTTGGGACAATGGAAAGAAAGAGATGCCTCCAATGAGCAATTTATCCCTATGTAAGAAGAATGATCAAAATGGAGAGCATGAATTGCCCTCTAAAGGTAGCTCTCTACACCACAGAAGGTGTTCTAAAATACTTGCTTGGAATAAAGGTCTACACTGCAAACAGTGAAAATAAAAGGAATTGAAAAAAGAAATCATGTTTTTCTGAAATGAGAGGATTAAAAAAAATGTTCTAATACTGCTTTATAGTCTAACTCTGTATTCACAATTGTCATGCATTTATTTCTGCTAACAGACAGTAGTGGGCTTGAGCTACTTCATAAGCAACATGTAGATAAACAGTAGTGAAAAAAAGGGTTGAGGACATCTGATGTTTTATGTTCTCCTCAAAACAAAAAAAAAAAAAGTTGAGTTCTGTGTGTCACCTCTGCTTTTCCAAACACATCTGTGACTGCAGTTTCCTGAGAGGGAGTGAGCTGATTTAACACCTAATTGCTGCCTAGAGGTAGGGGGTTGGCTCTGTGTCCTGCATCTCATTCTCTCCCGTATGCCTTCTTTGATTTCAAGTAGCTAACTCAGCAAAAAACATGGAGAATTTTGATCTTGTTTAGCAAACTATTTAATAAGTAGTTCCACAAAGAGACCAATAAGTGTCAGATCCAGACTCCTGTGAGTGGTGGTAAATTGTTAGACTGGCTTTGTTTTTCAGGAAACCAGAGTTAGCAGTAAATTAAGGAAAACAATTACTTGGAGCTGATAAACATCTTTCAGTTATAAGCCTTGCCAGGAACAGTAGGGTGAGCAGTGGTTACAAAGGGAAATGAATCTAGAAAAAACTGAACAAAATGTACTCATTGCCCCTATAAACCTTGTGTTTCAACATGAGCAATGCACTGGTTTGGGAAAGAAAGGAGGAAATGGGAGACTTCAGGGAAAGCAACACCCCAGTTTTTCATGTATCTCCTACCTCTGTCCTTATCTGAATGGCATTGCATAGTTTCTCCCACATTTCATTGATTTGCTTAGTTCTCATTTGGATGACATCCGTCTTGCTGTGGCCTTCCTTATCCAGCTTAGATGCCAAATCATTTAAGGAGACAACTTTGGAATGTCCCAGAGGTTTAATCTCATTTACAAAATCTTTAAACTTTTTCTCCAGCACCTGCAGAATAAATAGGGACACAGATTTAGATATAAGAATCTCTGCCTACCTCTGTGACAGAGACAGAAGGAATCACTTTCTCTGCTCTGTATAACACAGAAGCTATGCACTGCAATCTACAAGTGTAAATTGCTCAATAAACACAAATGATCTGGAGTCAGAAGAAGACATCTATTGTTTTGATCATTTAACATCCTATGTCACAGAGAAAAATTAACTGCATCCTGCCCAGATCAAAAGCTAATGAACAGAACTTGTCTACATATTCAGCAGTTACTGAGGAGTAAACACTACTAATTATACCTCTCTGCACTGTGAGCCCCAAGGAGAAATTTATCCTTGAAATCAGGAGCTAGAGGTATGAATGCTGCAGCCCAGTGTCTTTGACCAAGATTGTTATAAGGGCATTGCCCATAGTCAAATTTTTTGGTCCTGTCAAATTTATAAACAGGGCAAGCAGTGAAGTGGGCTGACCTCACCTTATCCCAAGAAAAGCTAACTTTCTGATCCATCTAATTTTCTGTAGGAGGATGCTATCTCCTTATACAGAGAGCCTGTATAAGCAGACAGAATCCAGTCTGATTTCTTGCTGCAGAGATCTGCAGGTCTTCTTAGTTTTTGTCACTGTAATATGCTTCATTGTCAGCAGATACACAAAAATTACAGCAAATATATCCCTGCTTTGCCACACAATACATGCAATACCTTTTATTTTCTTTTACCTCAACATCATCTAAGTCCTGCCCATAGTCATCGGACTCTGCTACAGACAGTTTACTGGAAAGCCAAGTGTCCACCAGCTGGAATTCTCTTTCAAACTGATAGAGCTGGAATTGTTCTTGCAGGCATTTTCTCTGGGTGTCAGACTTCTGTAGGAGAGACTGATAGTCTGCTAGGATCCCCTGGAGCTTTGAAAGTATTACTGAACTGCAAAGAATAAGAAGCAGAAGGTATGTCTTTGTTTTATTTTTCTTTTTGAACACAGTTTTTTTCTGACACGTTTAATTTGCAACACCTTTAAAATACAGAATAAACCGGATAATGGAGTGAGCTGTGCTGTGCCATTAAAGCCAGCTAGCTCAGGAAATTAAAGTATATCATACAAATGGCTGCTCTTTTCACTTCCTCCTACCCAGATATAAAAATGAACTTCCAATGAAAAACAGTCAGGAATGTTCATTTCCTTTCCCGAGCACAGTGGTTTTTGAACATTTGTGGTAAATTAGAACTAGATGACAGTTCCTGGGAGTAGACAATGGACAAAGAAGCCGATCTGCATTAATTGGTCTGTTGTTAAAAAAAAAAAAAAACAAAAAAATTTCTCACGAAAACATTAAAACAATCAAAAAGCTTTTGGGGAGCTCAGTGTATGTGATGATGATGAAGGAAGGATGGATGTCCCCTGAAGTCTTATTTCTGAATGAGCCATCAAACATAGCTGAACTTTTCTGTATTTGCCTTCTCTGGGCATGTCTGTTACACCTGGAGGAGAAACCTGTTTTTGCTTTCCTACCTCTCTGGATTGTCTTTGTTTATCAAGCTGGCACCTGTCTCCTGTACTTTCTCAATCCGGGACCTGAAACTATCCATGTCCAGTTTGGTAGCTTCAAGTTTACGAAGTAAAACTTGTGTGGATTCTTCATTCTTCCCATAATCAGAGGTCTCCAGAATGAAACTCCTCTCTGCCAGCCATGCTTCCACCTCCAGCAGCTGTATAAAATACAGGGATGAGCTTTAATGCAGCTTGATTTACATCAAGACAAAGAAAACTGACAGCAGGGGTGCACTGACATATCAGTGAAAACAGAGAGCACCTTAGGTGTCTTCCTGTAATGCAATCTAGCAGACACTGTTCCAAAAAATGTGTACCCAGAATCCAGTAATTGCAGTTACATGTTACTCACTGCAATTAGTTGGGAAGATAACTCTCATTTCTCCACTGTATCCATATTTACCAGATATGAAAAATCAGGGCAGTGTGAATTCTGCTCCTTTCTCAGCACTTACATCCATTCAACAATGTAGGTGTCAGATGTTTTAAGAAAAGAAAGGCCAAAATAAATCCCTCAGGAACCATCTTTACCTCATTTAGGAACAGATGGGCCTCATAGGACTGCATAAGCCTCTGTTTTCTCTCTCGAGCCTCTGCCTTCAAGGTCTCTACAGAAGTCTCAAGCTCCTTCAGGTGCTCCATAATCTTGCGAGACGCTGAGTGGCCTCCCCTTACCAGTTTCTGTCCTGTACTGAGCACTGCTTTGGTCAAAGCATCCCGACTGTTTATCTCATTCTCCAGGTTCTGAAAAGAGTAAAGAGTAAAATAATAGACCAAAATTTGAAGTTATGGAATTTTTATTCCAGAAAATGTAGTCATGTAATTCCATTATAAATTTGCTTTCTATTCACAAAGGTGTGTCAGAGGTACAAAGTCTGAGTCCATGCTTGAAGTGGAGTGGAGGAATTTTTTGGGGTGAATGAGTGATCATAGAAATCAAATTTAGCTGTGAAGTTTGAACTTTGATGTATATCTACCTCAGAGTCTTGAGGGAAGAGGTTCTAATCACAAACCTCTTATTTGTAGATTCCACTGAAATATACCTACTTCCATTCCATTAGATGGCATTTCTTGAATTAAAATATGTCTAGAGAAGAATGACCAATTTGCCTGCACATTAATATTTATCATTTGCCAATGCCTTTGTAGAAGATGCAGCTTTGCACAGCAGCCACTGTAAACACTGTGGGTACACGAGTACCAGGCAGCCAACAGGGCAAGGAGAGAAGAAAACTACATGAGCCAATTCTCAAAGACTTTACTTGAAATTAATTTTTGAAGACCTTTGAGTAGTTTTAAAAACTATATACGTCCCTCCATACACCCACCCCTATGGTATTTGCCTGGGTAGGCAGGGCCCATGCTGTGATTTTCTGTGAGCATACATGCATTCTTTGGCTGGCTGTGCCTGAGCACCTTGAGCACAAACAAGCCCCACAATTCTATCATTGTTCTGTTTAATTTCATAGCTGTGAATCAGAAGGTTCAGAGTTAGACTGCAGTGCTGTGTTAATGTAGAAGAGATGCCCTCTATGAGGAGAGGAGCTGCTTTTTCAATTCAAGTGTCAACCTTGGCTGGAAAAGAGCTCTGATTCTAATCTTGCCTTTAACTTCCCCCTATTAATTTCAAGATGTTGTTGAAAAGTGACACTGTATCTGTTCCAAGCCAAGCAGCTGTTTGCAGGCATAATATATTTGTGTGTAAATTCTGTTTTGCAAGACAGCTTTTTTTTTTTTTTCCTCCCCTTAGGTTAATACAGTTCACACATAATCTTTTTTGTGGTTACAAACCAAGGACTGAATTTTGCAAATCTGGCTCATTAGGACAAACAATAGAGGGTGGAACTAATGGCATATTCAATTCTTGATTGTTACGTTACTCTGACATTTGCTTGCTTGCAAACCATTAAAAAGAAGGTGCAGAGGCTTTAGCTAATAACATGTTGAGAGTTAAAAGCTTATATTTTAATCCTGTTTCCAGAAGAATAGTAAGTAAAATGTCAGAGAATTTTATGATGCACGGATTTTATGCTATATATCTCCCATTCTCACAGTTAGTCAAAAAATTTTGAGACTTAGCCAATTGACAAAAAACAATTGTAGCCCAAAGCAGTATCTCCTCTGTTCCTTCAGTTATTTGAAATATTTTCTCAGATTAATTCAGCTCAAGCATTCTTTCTTCTGTGAACTTAATTACGTTCTTACCATGTCAACGAGCTCACAGTTTTTAGGAGTAATTGCACACATAACAACATTCATACTTTTAATCATGATGAAACAAGTTTTCATTCTTACTGTTTCACAGTGATTGCACCAGATGCTTGGGCTTTCTCTTTCTCTGACTGTATATATCACACACACTGGCAATTTATATGATCTTCTGTCTTTCCCAATCCAAATGCAGATTGCACAGATTTCCCCTAAAGGCACTTGATATGGCACTTAAATGGGGTGTAATATGCTAGTATTAATATTATATACAAATAGCTGCTGGAAACTTTTAGCAGGAATATTTTTTCTTCCCCCTTGTGTTTGCAAAGAGACAGAACTATCAGGTATTTATTGGTATTTGAGATGACAGTATTCCAGGCACTGCTTTCTCTGATGGCCCATCTGAACCTTGTGAAATAATTCAGCAGCTGTCTTGAAAACTACCACTGGAATGAAGGTCAGCTAGCATAATAATTCCCTGTTAACTCCCTCCCATCAGAGCAGAAAAAATTTTGGGGAAAAACGTTTTCCTGGGAGCTCATCCTGAGACATCTGAGGAATGAGTTTTCTTGGATGTACTTACTGAGTTTGAAAGCATTTTGTTAGAACCCAAGAACCTATGAAAATATGCACAAGTTTGTCAAATCTTTTTTGTATTGAAAAGGCCTGGGTTTGAACTCAGTTCACAGAAAGAGCCACTGTGTCCACAGAAAAGCCTATGGTGTGGTACTTGCACCACTGCAGTGATAAGCAGGATGGCATCTCACACATTGCCAAGTCATGGACATATTCTTGAAAAAGAAAAGGATAAAAGTGATCCCTGGCATCATGACTCCTGTTAGTCAAAGCACAGCAGATGAAGTTTGTTAGAGACAAATCGAGTTCAGTGTTCTCTATTTGATTCTGAAGACTGTGAATCATTGTCACATGACAGTACCTGGTGCTTTTCTTGTAGACTCTGAACGGTTGCCAGGGATTTGCCATAATCCTTGGAGGAAGCTATGGGAAGCTTCTCACGAACCCAAGCCAACTCCTCATCAACATCTCGGAAGAACTGGTACTGAAGTCTGCTTGCCTCCAGACTTCCACGTCTCTCCTGCAGAGGATCACGTAGCCTTTTGTATCTGTAGGTTTTAAAGATAATCCAGTGAGGACTACAGATTGATAAGGAATGAATGCAAAACACTCATTTCAGAATAGTGGAGAGAAGGAAAGCAAAAAGAATATTCAGGGAAGAAAAAAACTGATAAAAGTAGAAAAAAGATGGCAGAAGACAGGCCAGGCACTCACACACCTCTGTACCAGTTCATCTACTTTCTCTTCTAGCTCATCAGCAAGGAAATGTTTCTCCCTCTGGAACTGCTGAGCTGTGACCACAAGCTCTTGCAGCCGGTCCCTGTGGGCAGCAACATCTTCCTCCAGTTCCTCTTGTTTCTTCAGATGACTGTTCAAAACCACCAGATCATTGTCACTATATGGTGCTTTCAGGTCATTTTCCACACCTTCCAACCATTTCTCTGTATCCTCTACATTTCGCTGAAAATGAAGACCCTGAGAACAAGCAAGAAGAAAAAATAATTTAAACCTTTAGGACAGAAAATGTGATATAAAAATCTCAGTCACTTTCAGTAAAGATTACAAACAAACATGGAGTAACTTCCCAGTGCTCAGTGAACTCTTCCCATATATGATGGTGATGCAAATGAAGAAGAGAATTCAGTCATGGTGAAGACAAGAACAGATGCATAAAACATAAAGAGCTTATCTTATTTGTGTTGCACAAATGCAGATCAAGGACATAGCACCTCAGAAAAAAAACAACCCATTTAAAGGGAGAGCTCTGTTTTATAACCACATATTTTCTGATAGCCCAAGCATAATTCACAGTGATGAGAATTCATGCGCCTGGAGCTAGAAGAATGAAAAGCAGCTGTAGGTTTCTTTCTCAATGTGCTGGAGAAAAGATGCCCTTGAGACAGATGCAGAGAGTTGACACATATGAGTAAACATATTTTTCCTCAGTATCTCTCTCTGGAATCTGGATCTAAACCAGCAGCAGAAAGCAACCTACAAATCCTTCTCCCTCCATAGGGATCTCCAATTCTCCTGCCAATTCCATTCAGTCAGTCCACACGTAGTAGTTTCTTTGCACTACTGGTCTTGAGGAATCAGGTTGGATTGTATCAAGTGACATTTGAAGACAAGACATATAGCAAGGCAGCCCTGCTATCTCTGGAAACGACACCAAGATCCAACCACTGGCATCCCTGTATTACCTTGTAAGCATCCTGCAGTTTGGTCCATTTATCCTGGCAACTTGCTAGCAGTTCCTCCCATAGCTCTTCCATTTCTTGTAGTCTGGACTGAATGGCTTCTGGGGCATAGTGCCTTTCATGGAGCATCTTCTCCCCTTCCTACATCAGAAGGAACAGGCAAAGTATTCTTCCTTTGCTGAATGCACCAGAATATATCACTTTTGCCTTCATAATCAGAGTCTACTGGCACTGTTATGCAAAGGGCCAGCTGCAACCTTCACCTCCTGACATAACAGATGGAGGTTGCAGAGACAGAGAAAAATCTAATAAAGACAAAAGGCTTACTGAAATTAGGGGAAAAACTGCACAGCAAGGCAAGCAAGAGGTACAGCAAAAGAAAGTTGTTATACCAGGTCGGTAGGTGTTCTAAAGAGCAACTTCTAGGACTATTCCCAACAAAGAAGGCAGGACATAATAAAATAATGTGAAAGAGATTGTGCAAACAAGTTTTTAAAAACAGATAATT
Organism: Pachycephala philippinensis; assembly: GCA_013397055.1. Classification (NCBI taxonomy): domain Eukaryota; kingdom Metazoa; phylum Chordata; class Aves; order Passeriformes; genus Pachycephala; species Pachycephala philippinensis. The sequence continues at coordinate 748,591 of VWZT01001858.1, read as the reverse complement.
TTACCGAGGATTGTACCTCCACCCTTTAACCCCCTCTTTTTGTGTCTGCACACAGGGGGGAGAAAAGAAAAAAGAATAGAAAAGGAAAAGAAAAGGAAAAGAAAANAAGAGAAGAGAAGAGAAGAGAAGAGAAGAGAAGAGAAGAGAAGAGAAGAGAAGAGAAGAGAAGAGAAGAGAAGAGAAGAGAAGAGAAGAGAAGAGAAGAGAAGAGAAGAGAAGAGAAGAGAAGAGAAGAGAAGAGAAGAGAAGAGAAGAGAAGAGAAGAGAAGAGAAGAGAAGAGAAGAGAAGAGAAGAGAAGAGAAGAGAAGAGAAGAGAAGAGAAGAGAAGAGAAGAGAAGAGAAGAGAAGAGAAGAGAAGAGAAGAGAAGAGAAGAGAAGAGAAGAGAAGAGAAGAGAAGAGAAGAGAAGAGAAGAGTTCTAAGCCACTGGATGCAGGTGAATCTGGAGGGGAATCTAATTTTAATGTAGTAAGTAATCTATTGCAAAATATATCTCGTAAGCACTGTGCTGAAAATAAAATTAATAAACATGTTACAGTCTGTTTTTCCAAGCTTATCATCTGATCACAGCTTCTGCCAAATATCTGACAAATCTTGTCAGGCTTCCTTCATATCTCGCCTACTAGCATGTCTCTGCAAAGGAAGCATTTGAAAACTCTTCTTTAACCCTTTTGTTGGATATATCTCATACAACTTGTTAAAGTTGTACATCCAATCAGGTAGGTTCTCTGCTGGAAAGAAACAAGGATACCTCTAAACTGGCATTCACCCCAGAGAAATATCCCTAAAGTCAGTGGATTGAATCTTTTATTGCAAGCACCCACCTTTTTCCATTGCATGCTCAGTGAATATGCACAGCAAGCTCACACAAGATAGTAAGAGAGACAGAGTGAAGAAACAGATGGACACAGAAAATTCTTGATGAATAAGAATGAAAAGAATAAGCTTCCCAGTGTGCTCAGAGACAACATGGACAATGCCTGTGAGGGTACAGTGACTCTCCCTCCCTTGTTTGAGATCACTGTAACTCACACTGTCTGCAGTCTTTCTTCCTAGTTGCCCACCCCTGCCAAAAACCCCATTTCTCTCACAGATTTGATGGAGTCCAGACGATTTCTATTGGCCATGATCTCTGCTTGGAAAGTCTGGTGCTTCTGCAGTTTGGTCTGCAGATTGCTTGGGTCTTTCCAGCTATCATCCTGGGCAATGCTATTCTTCTCGTTAATCCAGGCAGCCACCTGTGGGGAGGGAACAACAGCAGTAAACAAAATCTTCAGTGTTTCTTCAGCTCCAGCCTGCCAGGCTCTCCTCTTATATGTATAAAACAGGTAACTAGTGAGTGGGAACATAAATGAATTGTCCTTCTGAGGTTCTGCTTCCCTAAGCTCCTCCTGTCCTTCATGAAGCCACCCCTGTATCTGTTTACCAGCCCTGTTGCCTGGAAAGGGAGCTGTCTCCATTAGACAGGCCCCATGGAGTGAGAAAATTTATGGGCACATGTGTGCATGGGGAGCACAGACAATGATCTCCCTATTTCTAATCCATTGTCAGTATCTCACAAAAAAGAACTAATTTATCTCTTCTTATGTTTTGTTTAATGGTGGCACATTCTCTTTTAATGCATTTATTTCTTCTGCATTTTTCTGTAATCCAGTGTACAGTAGAGCTTTCATTGACTAGACTAGACTAGAGGGAAGACAAAAAAATATCTCTTCATTCTTATCCTCATCTCTCCCAATATTATCTCATTCCAGAATCAGCTCCTTGATTTTTCTCACAGTAAATCTGTCTGGAGATTCAGATCTCTGCAGCACAGCATGTTTTAAGAAACCAGAATATTATGAATCCTGTGTAATTGTACCTCAAAAGAATTCTTCAGGAACTTCTGCAGAAGCCTTGATTCCTCTAGCAAATGTCTGCGAGCAGCAGCATTCTCCAGTAGTCTCTCTTTTCTGAGATGAAGACAGATGTGTGAAGTAAAAGTCACAGAGTGAGTTAGATTGATAAGGGTTTTCAAATTTCGCCTCTAAAACACATTTGATATAATCCTCCATTCCCTAGGAGGGAAATGTCCATAGTATGCAGACCCCCTTGATCTGGGCTGTCAGAGAAGATGCCAAGGACACTATAGGAAAGATTGCTAGCAGATGTTTAAATTACCCACAAATTCTGTTTGTATGATGTCTGCCTCTAGAAATCACCATTACTGCCTTTCAGGGTTCAAGAGAACATAAACTCAGCATGTTTCTTCTGTGGAAATCCTGCAAGTGTGATGGTGTTTGTCATAGATAAACCAAAGCTACACCATCCTTTAATTTTTTTTCGAATTTTGGACCTGCAGCACTTTATTTTTGTTGATGCAGATGTGAGATATTAATAAATCATATCAAATAGATCATATTAATAAATCAGTATGTTCACTTAAATCATAAGGGATCTTCAGTCTCTCTTCATAACTTTTATTTAGCTCTTTTCATGTACCACAGCAGTGACTACAACTGCTTTTACTGTCAGCACTTGTTTAAAATGAACAATATGCAAATTGCTAGTAGGAATAAAGTAATTCACATGAAAGGGCAAGATCTGATCAGAAAATTTGGAAATGCCCTAATGGATAATTTGAGTGGGGCTTAAAGATCAACCCCATTAGAGCAGAGAAAAACAGTTGTCTAGCCAGTGACCTTTCTTGATGGTATTTAAAGATAATGAAGTATTTAATGGCATGGCAGGCCTTCTGTTTGCAGCACTGTCCCTAAGGCCAGGCCAGAATACAGAATTACAGAGAAACACTTCTGAATCCTGCCCCCCCCCCCCTTAATTGCATTTTGGAAGCCTCCTAATGAAATATGGCCAGTTTGGGAAGACCCCAGTGCAAAGCATGAAGTTGGGCAAATGCAAACCAGCTTATAGTTCTCTTAAATAATTTAAAGATAATGATCACGTGAGGAGGGTCTCATTGCAGAAGAGATTGGTGGCTGATATGGGAAGGGTTTGACTTCACCTCCTCAGAACAGCCTGGCATCTGTTGCTGATATTTTCTGACTCATAATGCTTGTTCTGCATTAGCTGCTGAGCAAATGAAGCCATCTCATTGATTTTCTCCATCTGAGCTTCCAGGGCTTTTTCAAACTGTGCGTGTTTCCGCTGCAGGCTCTCCACACTAGACACTGAGTCCTGGATAGAATTCAACAAAGGGAAGCTGCTTTCAGTCAGAGTTTTTCCATCCAAAACACTGATAATCCAGAAGGTAAATGGCATTTACCCCACATTTGCAATCTAGCTGTCAAGAAAATTTATTGTTCTTTGGAATTGATTGGCATTGATCTGACACTTGGGACCTAAATAATGTTCCATGCAAGGTCTGAGGCCATTATTTCAGTGCTGGATGCTTAGCTTCTCATGCATATTGTTGTGCTGCATAGAACACATAAATTCTCAAGAATTAAAACATCAGCACCTAATTTTAAATCAGTCTTAAGACAGATGCCATGTTGAAAGCAAACGTGGGATGCCAAACTGAAATCAGAGCTAAGAGAACAAATATGTCACAGAAAGAGGTTAAAATTAGAGTCTCGGTTTCAACTCGTGGAATTTGGAAGAGCTCAGATCCAGATTTGAATTTGAGAACTGAAGTCTGACATTACAGTTAATCTGGAGAGAAACACTTCTTGTAATGTTTGTGAATCCCACAAACTAATGACTCAGAGTTCTCTTTTCAGCACCCCTCTGCACTTTAATTATAGAATCAGTGGTGTCAAAATGTTGTTACTGCAGTAAACTCTGCTTCTCCACTATTCTAAAGGAAGCAATAAAGCTCACATCAAAGGTGTTAGAAAAAAATCTAAACTTCTGTGTGCTTACATGAGTCATTGGATGGGAAATTACTCACAGAGCATTTTCTGCACATTGCTGAGCTAAATATGACTGGGTGAGTCCTTCTAAGTCTCATATAGGGTAATGAAGGGGCTGTAAATACATTGAACTCTGAGATGTCATTGTAGCTCCTGCAGAGACAACTAATTTAGTAGCACTACCTATACAAGGTGTAGGGTGAGCTAAGTGTCAGAATTTATATCCAGCATCCTGCACAGCTTTTGCAACCCACGCATCAGTGTGCAGCCTCAGTTATTGCAGTGCTACTGATACCTGTGGTAGGTAATTTAAGCTACACCGGCAAGGCCAGCAGTGAGAGCAGTGATGACTTGCACACTGCTGGCAAATGTATTTGGGTCAGATAAAACAAGCCAGGCTGAACCCCCGGGGCATTGAGCAACCTGGGCTAGTGGGAGGTGTCCCCACCCATGGCAGGGGGGTTGGAAATGGATGATCTTTCAGGTCCCTTCCAACCCAAACCATTCTAGGGTTCTATGTGTCTATGCAGTCTCATTTTCCACCACAATCAGAGTAGTTGGATTGTTTCATTACTCTTAGGGCTGAGATTCCCATCCTGTGTAAAGTACCAAGGAAAGAAATCTGATCCTAAACCACCAACACGGCAGAGCAGTAACTTCAGAAAGAGAAAGAGCACAGGAAGATTCAGAGCACATCATAGTACTTCACAGTACCCTCTCCTCCAGGCTGATTGCAGAGGAAATTGTAATTTCTCAGAGCACATACCCCTAAGTCCTCATTAGCTAGGAAAGCCTCTTTGCTGCTGAGCCAGCTCTCAATCCGTTCCACGTAGCCATAGAATTTCTGTATAGGGAAAAAACCCAACAGTCACAAACGTGACATTATGCTGAAATGCTGTAAAATAGAAGTTAACCTGACTTCAGCAGACTACACTGAAAAAACCAAACTTTCATGGATATTTTAAAAATTATTGTAATACATAAAGAAGCATTGAAATTGCCCATACCATAAGATTTAAGTTCTCATGTATATGATGGTTTTAGATGGGATAAGTAGCCCAGCTCTCATTTAAAGTATTTGACATTCTCCATTGCAGAATCTCTGAGCAGAAATTTTTCAAGTGAGATGACTATTACAGGGAAGTATTTCTGGAAAACTGCAGCCAAAATAGTTCTTTTATTAGGAAAAAAAGCCAGGAAAAAATACATTATTCCGTCCATGCTGAATTTTTCTTCAGCTTTAAAAAAAGACTTGTCTGGTTCCATGTTTTTTTGGGAAGGTTATAGAATTTGGAAGAGTAGTGATGTTGCATTGTAAGTATGTGTCTTTTTCCAGATGTATGAGAGTTTGACCAGACTTTACTAAGTTTTACAGTCTTTGAAAAACATACAAGCACATATTCCACAGAAATTTCTATGATTTGTAGAGATAAAATTTCTCAAAGTCCTGTCACCACTGAATGTGCTTGGCCCTCAGCATGCCTTCCAGAAACCAGTGAAATGTAGATTAAACACTGGGTATTATTAGCACATCTTTCATCCTACCATCTCATAAATTTGCTATTTCTATCAAGAAAAGCTGTCAGTGGCATGTGCGTTCTCTCTTGAATGTCTTTTTACTCACCTGTAAATCTTGTGCCTGAAACAATTTTATATATTGCTCTTTCCACGCTTGGATCAGTTCAGCCCAGGCTTGCTGCAGTCTGGAGAGGGACTGGTGAATCTCAGGGGTTGCATAGTGACCAGAATTGGCAAGTTCTTTACCATAGTCACTGAGAGCATTGAATCTTTCCACTCGGGCTTCAATCTCCTCCTAAAATATATTACTAAGGTTGATGTCAAGGGTTTATGAAAGCCAGTTATTCAGAATACAAGCCTTAAGGGGAAGAGTTTGGGCTGTAACTTTCCAGCACTAATATTTGTATGGAAAATCATTCATCTTTGAGCTATGTTACTGGAAGAGCATAGAATTGCCTAAGAGAGAATAAGTGCAAACAATAAATTACTTTATTGGTCTACAAACAACTGTTTTCCTACAAATGAAAATTGGGATTTAGCTAGCAACAGATTAGAAAATGCTGAGATATAAATGAACACAATTTCAAACATCCATAATATCATACCCCCACCCCCAGTCTTCCTACATAAAAGTGGTTCTTTTTAGAAACAGTGCCTAGAGTTTTTTCTCTCCTCACAAACAAGTTAGCATCAGATTTTTACATTAAAGACATGGTTTTACTTTATTTTATGGTGTTAAACTTTTGCACCGGGTCTGAGGAATGAGTTACACCCCAATACTGCATCTGAAGGTGAAAGCATAACAAGCAATTATGACCCCCTCCAAACTGAATGTGGAATTTCCAATGTATGCAATTTGGAAATGAAAATAACTGTGTACTGAAATAATACCATGTATTAACTCATAGACTACCTTGAACACTCTGGCATGTATTATTCGATTTCTGAAATTAGAACTGCTGCTTTTAGGGGTTTTTGGGGTGGTGGTGTTGCCCAATCATTGGTAACACAGCTATAAAAAAGTAATTCAATTTTTAAAAAAATCCACATTAGCATGTTTTGTTTAGTTCTAGTCTCTCCTAAGGACTTTGTTTTGAGCCACTAACCCAAATGAAAAAACCCCTCCTTCTTGTCTTGCCTATAGTTTCAGTTTAGTCAACATAAGAATATAATGCCTGAATTCCTTCTTTTCTCTGTGACTGTCTCCTTAGAGCCATTTGGGCTCCTTGACTAACAGATATTAAAGACTTAGATCCTGCTACCATTTAAATTTGGAGCACACTACATTAGTGGTTTGTGATATTTCTAATGTGACAAAGAATTATCAGCAAAAACATTGTTAAGTCTGTGGTATGAGAAACCATTGTTAAAATGGATGACTCTAAAGAAGGAGGGGATTTCAGGTACTTCATACTAAATTCAGGTTTAGAAAATTAATCAGAATCTACAAACTGTTTGTGCTAGTAATGGGATCCACAAAGCACTGGATATTAAGAATGATTAATGGTTTTTAGAAGAAGTAACGTAATTGCAAAGAGAATGTAGCAATACAGCTGAAAGATAGCTATGATTCTTGGGAAAAAGTAAAATATTGACTTTTTTCCTAATGTTAATTAAAATATCACTCCTTTTAGAAAAGAAACCAAAAGTATTAGCCAAATTAGCCAGCAAAACATTAGTAAGGAAATTATTATTGGGATATGAAGTGTTTCAGAACTGAATGTGTAGCACCATTCAGTGGTAATTTACTGTGCTGTGTGAAACAAGCTGCTGTTTTTATTTTCTTCTCAGGTAAATTAAATTCACATGAAAAAATCTAGCTCGAAGCAAGGATTAACTGGCATTAACTTTTCTGGCAATCTGAATAGAGAGATAAGCAGTGAGCATGGCATGAGACTGATCCTGTTTTTCACCATCTGTCACCACCTGACAGTGCTACAGGTGAGAGCTGATGGGGCTTCTGACCCTTTTGGCAAAGACAGAAGCTGTCAAACAGCCCAGAGACAGTTTTGTCAGTATGTAAGTGACTTCTATCACCAGCCTGGTACTGAGAACAATTTTTTCACCATGTTATTGACAGATGCATGCAGCAAAATTCTGCCGTGTCTACAGGAATTAATTCCCATGGGAAAGATTCCCAGTATGTTCAGTTGGAACCACGGAAGATACTTGCCTTTCTCTCCTGATGCTCCTCAATCATACTTTCGGCTTCATTTGCGCTTTTAGGCAGCCCCCCTGCTTCCATTGAAGCTCTGGTGTTTTGGGCCCAGTCTAGTATCTCCTTCATCTCCAAGTTAAATTTCTGCAACTGATACGAGGCTGCCAGCTTCTCCTTCCTGCCACACAAGGTGCAGTTCAACATTACCCGACACAGAATTGTCTAGTTGCCTCTCCCTCCCCATTTGCAGAGGAAAGTGTCTTAACAGAAGCCAAATGAAATTAATTCAAGCTTTCCCCTATAGTTTCTAAGAGTCCTCATGTTAACCAAAAACACAGGAGATGCACACTGCCTTGGAGACAACATGCTTACTAATTTTTCTACGTTCATTAGCACAAGAGAGGTAAAAAAGCTGTTGCTTACAGCAATGACGACAGATCAGGATTAAGCCTTTCTTGTTTTGAAACATTTGAGAAAAAAAAAAGTCTTCTAGAACCATCCAAAAATAAGTCTTTCACAAAGGCTTTATGATAGATTTAATTTGATGGTCCGAAGGCATTTTAGTAACATTATTTAACGGGATAAACCACAAAAACATTGTATTAGTTTTCTCGAAGTCCCATCAGTGGAACTTTTTGTGTATCAAGTCACACTTTTTCCAATGCAGGTGTCTTAGCTGCCTGTGTAAACTTTGTAAAAAAATCCTTAAAAACCTTTAAAAGACGTCTGGCAAGCAGGGTCTAGACCCCAGGGAGCAGCTTTGCTCCTGCTGAGAGACACTCAAACAACTCAAAGTGTTCACCTTTGTTTGGCCTGTCCCTGGAGTCGTAGCCAGTTGTTTTTCATCTCCTGTTGCTTCATAGTCAGTTTGTCATTTATGGACGGATTCCTTGTGGAAAGGCGGAAAGATTCCCGTTCCAGTGGCTGGGAAGAGATTTATAGTGGGGTAAATTTATGCCAAATACTTACATTCATTCCTGAGTTTGTCTTTCAGGAAAAATAGTTCATTTTAAGACCCCGGCTCTCAAAGGCAGGTAATTAAATTCCAGTAACAAAATATACAAAGGGATATGTAACATGGAAAAAATAATACATATGCATTTGTGAGCAAACATCCATGTGAAGAAAGATCTGTGTGCATTGCTTTGCCTGCACAAATGTTAATTTACAATGAAGAAAACAGCTTTGCAGAATATGGACAAACAGATAGGAAAATGAAGTGCTGATTCTAACTTCTATTAGCAGTGTGGCGAACAGTAATGAACACTCATCAACCCAGCTTTGAAGTTGAAAACTTTCTTGCACAATTCCATCAAGTTAATGAAAATTAAGAATTTTAATTATAAAAATATGGAAAATATAGGAAATTATAAAAATAGGAAAATATGCCAGGCTGGTTTTAATCCTTAAAAAAAGGTACAATTATTATACTAAAAACCCCAACCCCAAACCTTGCCCATCTCCCCCATACAGCTTTGCTTATGCCTTCTAGTAATCACCCACATTTCATATGAGAATTAGCTAACAAAGTATCAATGTTGAAGGTACGACACACATTGTCACTATTTGTATGCTATTGTGAAAGAAAAGTTTTCGTATTTTCTACATGAAAGGGCTTAACACTGGCCAACAGTGAAAAAATGTGAGAGATTGTCATAGGATTTATACTGCTGTGGTTCAACAGAATATATTTCTTTTTACTAAAAATATACAAGTATAAAGGAGCTCAGACCCATATTTAATGCTCAAGTTTAGTCCTAAACTGTGCAAAAAAAAGCCAGAGTGGATCAGACAGGCTACTATAACCTAAAATTTCTGTGTTTGATGTCTGTGTCAAGAAACTACTGCAGTGTGGGGTTTGCACTTATGTTCTAAATAGAAAGAGTGTTTTGATTTTGGTTCAACTCAGTACAGGAACTGGCGGAAAGATGGAGTCCACACCTTCCAAAATGTATAGGACAGTTTGATCTGGCTCGTAGGTGAGGGCCAGAGAATTAGATAATGTTAAAAAGGGACTTATCTTCTTAGATTTGGTGCATCAGGAAGAATAATATTTGATAAGATAAAGCAGAATTGAGCAGCATGATATTGTCATGAGAAGAAATTTATGCTGCTCTTGCATTGCAGAAAATTCCTGCCAATCAATCTGAAGAGTAACAACGATTTTTGCACCATATTTTCAAGAAGAAAAAGTGAATTTTTTTCAGTATCCTCTGTACTTCCCTACATCTTACCTCCATTTTGGACTTAATAACACTGATCTCTCTCTCCATTTCTTCATGTCTTCGAATCAGGTTTTCCACACTTTCCACATCTTTTCCATAATCCAGTGCTTGTATCAGCGCACTCTGGAGAGGGCAGTAGGGTGTGCAAATGGTGAAGATGATACCAAACAAAAGGATCTGTATCTTAATTATTTCGAAGAGTCTCTTCCTTCACCTCTTTGCATTGCCATTTGAATATTCTTATTGTCTTTTTAAATGTCAATAGAGCACATTGTCTGCTCTCCTTACAGAGATCAACAAGAATCCACATCCCTTTGAACAGTCATAATCCTGCTTAAGGTGCCTCTGGCTCTTCACATGTAAAACAAAGACAGGCATGCCTCCCTGCATTTCTCAATCTTTCTTTTAATTTTTTTTTTTTTTCATATACCAAACCAGAAAAATATTTCCCAATAAATTGTGGCACAGAAATTTTCAGGTGTGTGTTATGAAAATATAAAAAATAAAATTGACCCTCAGGATCCTAAGAAATTTAATCCCATAAAATGAAGAAACACATTTTAAAAGTTGTTATAAGATTTCAAGCCAACAATCTTGTAACCTTAAGTAGTACCACTTGTCTACTGACTTATAATTAAATATATATAATTACTTACATTGCTTAAATAACTAGATTTATATAGCTTTGCTTTTATGTTAATATCAAAATTATAATTCAGGATAGGCATTTTTACCTCCATTTTCTACATGAATAAGATTGATAGAACATTTTTCCATTTCTATTAATCAAAATTGGAAAACTCACCTTCTCAGTAATCCTTTCTGTGATGTCATCTATTTCTCTGATTAAGGCATGAATCTCTAGGGCTCCCTCTAACTTCTTCCTGTATGCATTCAGGTTACCATGAAAACTGTTCCACCTTTAATTGGAAATAATATTTCAGAGATGTATTTCAGAGGTAAGGATTTCCACAACTGACTTTCATGGTGCTCATATTTAAACAAAAACACAGGTTTTCTGAACTACCTTTTGTATCAATCCCCAATTCCCCATAATAGGGGGCTCGTCACAGGGAGAAAGCATTAGCCTGAGAAGATTATCTGGTTGTATTTATTCCCTATCTTCAGGATGGCATGGGGGTTAAAAGCTAAAAAGTACTTATCCAGTTTCCATAAACTCTCTATAACCTCACAATAGGTACCTTCATGCTTTTGTTTCTTGGATAGTGGGCTGTGGAGCAGCAACAGCACTAGGCAATTCACCAGGACAGCTGTGTGAATGGATGGAAGTGTCTAAGCTTCATGAATCTTGTGTGCATAGTGATGTAAAACAGAGCACATGTCCTAGCCTCCAAGGCTAGAAACATGACTTTGGCACTTCTGGGTTAAAAATCCTTCTCACTACCTGCTCTGGGAGTCTTGAAAGACAACTTCATTGTCTGATATTTGGTAGTCACGATATTAAAGAAGAAAACAAATGTTCCAATTCCTCCATTTATCTCAGCCAAAGACACCTGATTTTCCAGTCTTGTTTTTGCTTTACACCCAACATTTGAAAGCACACTCACTTCTCATTGAGCTGCTTTCGGCGCTCATAGATTGTCTTGGTTTCTTCCTTGTTCTGTCTCTCCAGTTTCATGGCCAGGGCATTGATAGTCCTGATGTGAGCATCATCCACTGTTGACTCCTGTAAAGTGAGAAAGGGAGCAAATGTACATGTTCAAATTGCTTGTTTCATTCCACTGAGATGTGAAAAACACAAGCAGCAACAAGAAAGGGTTTTACCTTGCTAACATTTCAGATACATGGAGTTTGCTCTTACTACAACTGCTGCTGTTACCTTGTCTCTGATGAGAAGACAGTAAAGGCAAGAAAGAACATTAGTGGCTCTAGATGTGACAGTGACCTTAGTCTAGGTGAGGGCCCTCAGACACTCATTTCTAAGCCAGATATTCCAGCAGGGGTTCATTTGGAGAAGAAACACAGGTGCAGTTGCTGGTTACATAGGTGGCTGCTGTGGAACAGCTGATGTGTGGCAGATTGTTCCTTGGGCAAACAGGTAGTGACTTGTGGCTCCTGGGCTCCTGGGCCTACTTGCTGTTTTATCTAGACAAGCTTCTGTCCAGGAGTGCCTTCTGTAGTGCAGACAACAGACTCAAAACCCATACAGCCTCGAGAATCCCTGACAACCTATACCACTGTGTTTGCTTCTAAGGCAAATCTGTGCATTTAAAAACATATGCTAAGTCTTCAAGGTGACTTGCTTCCCATGCACACACCATAGAATGGATAATATTTGCATATTGCCCATGTAATCTGGACTACAGTGGGATAATTTTTCTTTTGGATCACTATGTGTGGCCAACACCGAACACTGCCCCAAGATTCAAAAACATTCTTTATTTTTTTGGGATAAATAAATCACAAGTTTAGCAGGGAGACAATGACTGGTGTAAAGAAGCACAGCTGCAAGATGCCAGCACGCTGTTAATGTAAGTATTCACGCCATTGTGTATTTTGTTTATGCTGCATCCATACCAGTTTGTGTGCTTCCATATGTGCTTTCCTACTATACACAGCCATAAAGTAAACAAGAGAAACCAGCAGACAGCCAGATACTCTTCAGAAACCCTGCAGTCTCCTCTCCTGGGAAATAATAGCAGCACAATGAATAGAAAGTCTGGCAGCCATCAATGCAGGATGATTACTCCCTACCCTGATCTCAGATTTTTCTGGTGGGAAAACTCAGACTGGATGGATGCACACACTGTGCCAGAAGCAGCCTCCTTCTGTTTGTATCACCCTAGGAAGCACTGCATAACTGAGCATCAGCTATCAGGGCATAACTGCATTGCTGTCCCAGCTTTTCACCTGCAGGAGTCATGTTACAGGAGCGGTGGCTACAAGCTGATAGTGTCTAAGGCCAAGAGTTTCCTGTGGCACATAAGATCTACCTTAGTTTATGGAAAAACTTTCCTATTCAGAGACTTATGCTGACTGGAACACTGGGTTGTTTCTGCCCTATTAATCATCCTTCTTTTGGCTGGTACGAGCTGTAGAGGAGCCCTTGCTCAATCCCTTAGCTCACAGTCAGCTGGTGAGTACAATGCATGTCTCTTCAATTTACTAATTCCCTGGTGCTGAAGCCAAGTAATTTGGCTCTCTATCCAAATCCAGTGTGAATGCACTGTCACGAAACTCTGCAGGGCTCTGGAATACAGAGCTCAGGGTTTTCTCCTCAGTGTCAGGCATATCTACACTGCTACTTTGCACAGAAGAAGATTGTCTCCTTCTGCTATTAGGCAACAAAAATAGAAGATGGAAACTTCCCTAACAAGAATCAACAACAAGATAACAGGCAAACAAAGGATAAAGAATATTAGGGGACTACATCAGCGTAAACATCCCTTGCAAATTCCTAACATATCTCTTTCCAGACCTTTCTCACAATTTCCAGGCTAGCAAGTCAGCACAGTAATCTTTCCCATGTGACACACAGACCTCTTAGTCCTCATCTGCAGCAGTTCACACAAACAGAGAGAACAAGAGGCTGCTGCAAATGCATCCCCTCAATATATGGCCTCACAGCTCTTATAGCGGGAGCTGAACACATGAAAAGGAGGCCCCTGCTCCCCAGGTTTGGTGCCTAAGTTATCACATCTCACTGGGGGCAGGAGAGGCAGCTGGCATGACTCAGCACCATGAAAGAGGGTCAGAGATCTCAGCATTGAAAGGTGAAGTGTGCAGCTGTCTTCTCATGTGGCTGTTATCCAAAGTGTAAACCATTGCCCTATTTTACTGAATGTCTGGTTATTCATGTTACGATTCATGAGTAACCACGCGTGCTGTATAAACAAAGGCCCCCCAGATTTATGTTCTTCATTTGGATGAAGGAGTATAAGAATGAGACTGTTCCTCAGGAGGAGGGAAATGGAGAAATAAAGGATGGAAATAGAGAAAATAGTTTGGTTTTTTTACAGGCTTGTTCATGGGAGGTCTAGATTGGTTCTCAGATTCAAACAAGCATGGCTGAAACTGCCATTTTTAAACCAATTTTGGGTGGAAATCACTGGGACTTTGCAGACCACATGAACCAAACAAAATTTGCTCAAATTCAGGCTCACACAGCAAGTTCTCCAGTCATTTAATGCAGTCTGAAATGTTAGGTTGTGTCATGAGTGCCTGACAGCTCTGCTTAGACATCTTCAAAGCAGAAGGCATAATAAGGGAAAATTTGGTCTTTTTAAATGACTTTTGAGGTAGTGATGCTTCCTATCACTTTGATCTTACACCTCCTCAGAGTACTGGAACTGTATTTGCTAACTGAACTGAAAATTAACTGCTGCTTGCAGCCACTCAAGGCATGGGCATGGAAAACACCTCTCACCCCCGATGTTGCTCCACGGAACTCGTTCAGCTTTTTCTTGAGCTGCAGGCAGTGTTCGTAGTCATTTCCCACATCACCTACATTAATCATGACCTCCTGGGGAAATAAGCAGCAAACAGACAAATATTTAGGTGAAGAGTACAAGAACACAGCAACTCCCAATGCTTATCCTGATGCAATAAGTTCTATGATGTGTCTATAAATCACTGACCTACAGCTTCTGAAATAGTCTCTTCTGATCTTTAGATAAATATGAGACTTGGTCCCAACTCCCTTTTTGATTTATTGCCGGCTATGGAAGCAACCTCTGAATGAAAGTGATTCTTCCTTCGTACTTACAAAGAAAAACTTTCAGATTTGATATACAATGAGAGTGAAAGCCAGTTGCCAAATTCATCAAGTCTCTTCCATTCTAATCTGCTTTCATTTCTCTGTCTCAGTAGAGGCGTATAAGATGGCCACGAATAATCACAAACTCTTCATGTGCACAGCTTACATGAGAAGATGTGATAACACTGCCCAACTGACTCTGGTATGGACAGACTCCACAAAATTTGTTCAGTCATTCCTTTCATACTATTTTTAGAACATGTCATGATTCTTCCAGACAAAAATCACTAACATCCTGGAAGATGACACATTTATCAGAAAGTCATTGCTAAATAGCAAGTCTTTAGTGTGCCGCTTGGGTTAAATACTAAAATCCACTTACCTTGTCCCTGATCCAGGCTTCCACCTGGTCCACCTTCTGGAGAAATTCTAGGAAGTCCCGACTGTCCTCCAGCATCTTTCCACGAGCAGCAACAGCTCTCTTCAACTTCTCCCAGTGCTCCTGAAGCATGCGGACTTGGCGACGGATGTCTCCTGATTTTGGGTGGCCTTTTGATACCAGGGCTTCTCCTTTCTTCACATTCAGAAGACGACATTAGAAATTAAAGTTGCCACTAATTTTTAATGGGATTACCATGTTGCATGACCTTCCTAGGAGGACTCTTTCACCTTCCTAACCTGGATTGAACAATAGATTACTAATATATATTCTTATCGCCCAAATGATGAAGCCAGCTGGAAAGCTTTTACATCTGGAAGGAATCTAGAGTCATAGAACACTGGGATTTGAATATTTCCCTGCCAAGTAAGAGATTTCATGGAATGGGAGCACTAAGGATTACAGATGACTGTGCCCTTTAGCTATATGATTCACCCAGTTCCAACAAGAATGCTCACAAATTGGCATGAAATCCTATTTGTCTTTTGTAGGAGTAATCACGTCAGGCAAGGAAGAAGACAGTGTATATTTTCCTATTTAGGCTATAAGGAAAGATGGAAGCTCCCTGGATGGACCAATTAAAATACCTCCCTGTTGCAAACTAACAGCATTACATTTCCATGGCAAAGCAACTGTGTTCTTGTCACACCAGTAGGAACATCGATGCAAAAGTGATGACCAAGCTACTCTTCCTTTACATTTCATCAATCTGTCCTTCTTTGGATGAGCAGTAATAATCTCTAAAAAAACTAACAGAGTGAGAGGGTTACCTTATTAACAGCTGTGATGATTTCTTCATTTGCTAGAATCTCTGCCTCGAAGACCTGATGTTTCTGCAGCAGCTTCATCTTGTCCTGCAGATTGCTGGGGTCTTGTATGGAAGGATCCTCCAGCTTCTGCATGCGCTCGCTGATCCAATCTTCTGCCTGCAGCAGTGAGAGGCGCCCGAGTTAGCACAAGAACTGCCTGGGATCCTGGGGCCTCCTCCCAGGATATGTCACTGTTCTGTGCAAGTGTCTGTGCCTGGGCTGCATAGATCGAGAGGGAGCTGACAGCTGAGGCGGCTCTCCAGTTTCTGAACTTACTCTACTTTGTTAAAAGCAGGTAGGAGAGAAACTAATTTTTATCTGACCACAGGAGTAATGAAAAATTCCTTGAATACCTCAGATTTTATCACAAGGCATAAACAGATTATACAAACTTCTAGATTATATAGAGAGAATCCTTGAGCCTTAACATGGTATACATTTAAAATGAGATTATGACCACTGAGTCTGAGGGCTGAGGGCTCTGAGTTTCATCTGGTATCTCTGCCATTGACCTATCTGCAAACTGGGTAAAGATTCTTTAGAACTCAGTGCCTCACCTATAAAACAGCACTAACATTTCCTCGTGTCAGTGGTGTTGTGAGACCTAAATGGAAAATGCAAAGCAAATAAAGATTTACTGAGGGGCCCCAAGCACTAGTCAGATTATTTGAAAGGAAATACAACTGTATTTGCTTTTACACTTCATAAAATTCAAAACGGTCTGGTCAGGAATATCAGACTCAGAAAAGCAGGTGATTTATGAGTGCTAACAAAGCAAAATTTACGTATTTCTCTTAGGAAGTTATTTTTTTAGAGGATTTAAAATTATGCAGAATAAAATGAAGTTTTCCACAATTTTCTTTAAGTTCTGCTGAACTTTAGCCCTTAGCACTGAAGGAAGTATTTTCTATCCATCAAAACACTGGGAATTGAACACTTGACATAATGTTGTAACTGATCCTGTTGTCCTCAGAGCACTGAAGTAATGTAATGTTTTGACAACACAAGAGCTGCAAATTGAAGGGCAGCTTCATTAGTTTCAAAATATCTTGGCTGTCCTCGTGGAACTGTGCACTACATGCACACAAGACTTGTCAGCTGGAGGATTTTCTCTGTTAATTAATGATTTGAAATGTTGTTTCAGCTGCTGAGATCCTATAAACAATAACAGAAATAGCTTTCACTAGCAGCATACTCTCCAGAAACTGTTTCCCTCCAAAGCACAGTAAGAAACTCAAACAGGCCATCTCAAACTTGCCCAGGACTACACACTGTCATCTGCTGCTTTCATTTCCAACACCCTCCTCGATGGCCTTCTCCCATTCCCAGCCACACATTAGTGCTTCAATGTCATTTAAGCGACTCTTCATTTGAATGGGAGGCTCATCCATACAGTCAGAATGAGAAACAAACCAATCCCCAGGATAAAGCTGCTTTAAGGCCGATTTCTCTCCTACTTTTTAATTAGAAGCAGTGGCTTTAATGACCGACTGAACATCTGCAGTCTTAGTGGCTTGGTTTATTTTAAGGCTTGTTTAAGATGACTGTAGAGAGTGAGGGATCCTTCTCCTGGCCTCGTGCCCACATTCAGATGTGAAGCAAACCTGATCTGTTTTCCCAAGATTTTTCTACGGAAAGATTTAATGGTTGTCTGGACAGGCATTTTCACTTCATTGAAGACAACAGTAAGACCAGTGTTATGCTCAGTATAGGCACAAGACCAGACTTATTTCGATGGGAATCATGAAAAATGTGGGCACTACCAATTTAGAAACTTACATTTTCAAAGTATGAGTTACTGTAACCTCATGAACACAAACTGTTTCTAAATTACACTGATTTTTAATGACAGAAGTATGTAAAGCATATAAAGGGATGTGCCTGCTCCAGACATCTAGGGACAACAACTGATTCTCTCTCTCACTCCCCTAAGATAAAGATGTAAATGAATTTTTATTCTTTTGTACAGGGTGAAAGGGAAAGGAAGTACTACTACTATGCTGAGCAAGTTTCAGAGTCAGCATTAAAACTCAGAGCCAGCTTTAGAATTCCAAACTTTTAACTTTATAATATTCTCTCTGCAATAATTTAAATACACACATTTCTAAGTAGCAACTTGCACATTTACCTTCCACATTAACACTGAGTTACAGGCTTCTTGGCAATAGGCTAGTCTGTAAGTCTGTCTCACTTCTTTGAGGGAGACAAAAGCACCATATTTCTACTGTAGAAGGATGAGTCTTATTTTGCAAACTGTGTGATCTCTTGAGTTAATCATTGTGGGTCACTGTACTAATGTGTGTAGTTCTCTATGCAATTGCTTTTAGAGAGTAACTAGGAGAATTTTAATGATGACAGTGATCACTAATTTCTGCTGACTCAAAAAACTCTGTTTGATCAATAGAAATTGCTTAACATGCTTGAAGGATAGAGAGTTTTCAGGGGAGTGGGACCTGAGCTATGGGTCTTGTTCTCTTAAAAAGTAAGAATAAGCAATGACCTAATTGATTTCACAACTAAACTCAAAACTCATCTCTGAATTTAACATTTCTGTGGGAACCATTCTCACACATGAACTTGTACACACCCAGAATATAATTAAAATCAAATTAAACATTCCATTCTAGCCAACAAAGTGAAAGAAAAATATTACTGTAAGATTTTTGATTTTTAATTCCTTGGTGACATTCACATTCTACAGCAGTAGGCAATGATTCTAGACTGGTGAGGTGAATGAACATGTAACTTGAGAGCAAAAACTCCCCAAAGAACTCTTGGCTGAATTTATGTGGAGAAAGTGGATGAGAACAGGGAAATGTTCCTCACCATGCAGGGCCAAATCTTCTGCTCTAAGTCTGTTATTCAAGAATTAGGGGGGACCCCAGCCCAAGCACTGATTTGACAATTACAGAGAGATGGAAAGAAATGCATGAGTATTCCTACCTAATGGGTTGATTGTATCTCTAGAAGGAAATTGACAATTTCTCTACCAAGAGGGTTTTGGCAGTCCTGTGAATTTTCTGTCAGAGGTACACTGCTCTTTTAAAATTGCAAGCCCTGTGCAATGCACAGAAAAAGAAAAAGAAAAAGGAAGTATAGCTCTGGCTTTGTAACATAGCCAAAGAAGAGGGTATTTAAATGTCTGACTATTTGGGAGTAATAAGAAATATTTGGCCATCAGCAGCAGTTGTGTTACAAGCATTCATTCTCCTTTGGTGACAATCATAGTTGAACCTGTGTCAGGACACGTGTCTTTTTCATGGGCTGGGAGGTGACCAACACCTGCACATTTTCCTTAAACCATTGAGGACATTCCATGGGACCCAGCACGGGTGGATACCACACCAGCAGAGTGCTTGAAAATGTGCCCCGGGATCTGTGTGCTCTTGTTTATGCCAGCACAGCTCTCAGTCACACATGTGGTGCTGCCCTAGTTTGTCTTTCCAACAGTAGTGACAGAGCAGAGCTACTCAGTTACAGGACTGGGGACAGACAGAGACCAGCAGGTTCTGCAGAGGCCAGGCTACAGCAGCTCAAGAGCTGTGCTAAGCCACAGCAGTGTTTTGAAGGCCTTCAGTGAACATCCACTAACAAAGTTAGGTGCCCAGGCCATCATGCTTTCTGCTTTGTGTTCACCTTGATTTGAAATATGTTTTCTTTCCCACCAAAGGAAAAATACGTAGTAGCTTGCAGTTTTCCTTTTAGCTGTTTTATTTTAGTAGAGGTTTTGATGAGTAAAGTGGCTGTAATGGGCACAATGCCACAACAATAGTACAGTAACAGGAATGGCACTGGAGCATCCTTTTGCATGCGTGTGGCAGGAGTTGCCATACCAGAGCAGATCATCCATCCACCTAATAATGTCCGGCAAGAGTGAGCACTTCATCCAATAGAGGTAGGTGGTTCCTCTGCTTTACATCCCCATCCCAGTCTAAAACCCTCTTACCTCTTCCAAGTTTTGGTAGAAAAGTGCCAGAAGAAGGGCAGTCTGCAGCTTCTCTCTCCTGCTCTGGGATAGATCCTTGATCTGACGCTTCCTCTCATAAATGGCATTCAGTTTCTGCTGAATCTTTTGCCCTTCAAGTCCATCAGCCTTTTCCAACCTGCTTGCCTGTTCTTGAAGAGACAGCATCTGAGGAGGCAACAGATCTGAAATTACTTTTATGCTTCCAAGTGGTGTGAAAAAAACAAAATCAAGCTTCTTTCCACAGATAAGAGATTTTCCTTTTTTCTCTAATGAACCAAGAATAGCAGGGACAAGTTAACCAGCATTCCCCCTCACCCTGTACTATGTTACATCTATGACATTACTGTCATTGGACTCTATGGTGCATCCTGGCTACATAAACAAATTAAAGTTGTAGCTCCAGGAGTCCCCATGCCACTGATTATCCAGTGCAAAGAGTCATGTAGCAAGCATGACATCCACGAGTGCTCAGATTTTATTGCTTTCTGGAAACCAGGTGTTGGAATGCAGCTCTCAAAATGAGCAATCAGTCTGGCAGGGAGCTAGCAACAGTTCTGGGAGTTGATTCGTTCTGGGGAACCCAGGCACAGTCCCAGGTTTAAGTTTAGCCCTAGCCTGGGTGAGTTAGAGCAGTGGCCACCAGCCAGGCAGATTCCTTTACACGCAGGTGAGCAATTCAGCCTCTATTCCAAAGGTGCAGAGAGGCTGTCCATTTGGTACAGCCATTGCATACCAAATGCATACTTAAGTACTTTGACAATTTTTTAAAAATGTCAAAATACCTACTGCGTTTTGTAAAATACCTACTCTATTTTACTTGCTTTAAAAGTCACTATTTTTAAAATTAAAAAAGCAGAAATTTCTGATATCCATACCACAATATGGCCTGCTTTAAATATTTCTTCTCGCAAGTTCCACTATTCTGCTTGCTGAGTGGTTTTCCTATCTCTTGCAAGACAATACAGGCAGGACTTGGGTATGGAGTGTTTTGACAGTTGTTCTCCAATGTTCTGCATCTTATTTCCCTAAGCTTCCCCATTTTATCTTTGGTTCAAGCATATCAGGCATTTCACGCCTGTCAACAAGTCAATGTGTTACCATATTAAAAATGAGAAAAAGTATATATCTTAATTTTAGCTCATAGAATTCTAGCTGGTAGAATATTTGTTGTTGGTTTTTTTACCTTCTCATCCTGTGATGCCAGAAGCTTCTCAAAAGCCTCGTGTTTCCTTATCAGTTGCTCTACTTCACCTACAGACCTTCCGAGGTCACTGCTTTTCAAATAAACCTATAAAAAAAAAGTTTATTATTTTTCTCAGCGAATTAGTTATCCAATAATCTTGATTCATAAATAGGAGAAGAGGTATTAACTCTGCTGCTGAGAGTACGCTTGAGAGGGAAATAAAAGGAACAGGAGGCAACCAAAACTGGAAATTAGTTAGTCAAAGTCCATGGCCTTGAGCAAGAAAGAAAAGCATTAACAAGCTACGGAAAGTGACCTGTCAGTCCTTATCA
The DNA here is from genome assembly GCA_013397055.1 of Pachycephala philippinensis. Classification (NCBI taxonomy): domain Eukaryota; kingdom Metazoa; phylum Chordata; class Aves; order Passeriformes; genus Pachycephala; species Pachycephala philippinensis. The sequence goes on along the minus strand of VWZT01001858.1, from coordinate 727,392 downwards.
CAATCATTAAGTCACAAGGCAGTGAATTCCAGAGGTCTAAGCTATCCTTGTAATCCCAAGAAAGATCACTGTCATGTCTGACAGATGTCCATATGATTCCTTCTTAGAAGAGTTCCCATAACAGACACTTTGCAGCCTGCCTGAGCAACTTACTCCAGTGCTTTATTACCTCAGCCATTAGCAGGATTTTCCAAATAACTAGCCTGAAAATGCATGGCTATCAGTACACCTTGTTATATACTGCCCTCTTCATCACACTCAGGACATCATTCCTTTTATGTTTGCTTCAGCCTTGTACATGTTTGTAGATTTTTGCATACTGGGATTTCTCTCTTCTCTAGGTTAAAACAACAGTGATCTGATCAATCACTCCACAACAGCTGCGCCTTTTTGATTCTGATTATTCTTATTGCGCTCCTCTGGGTTTTCTCCATTTCCACTTATTTTGAGACTTGATGTAACAAGTGTCAATAAGCAGTAATGCTTCCAGAGTGAAGGTTGTGAAGACAGCAGAATGCCTTTCAAGCTGCAATCTTCAGCATGTGCCTATATATAGAGCTTACCTTTTATACAATACCATGAACTCAAGTTCACCTTGCATTCTACTATGAGCTTCCAGAAACTTTTCAGAAGAACTGCTGTCAGACCAGCTTGTGCCCATCCTGTATTTATACAGATGATTGTTCCTGAAAAAATGTCATAGCTTGCACCTGTACCAAGTGCATTACATCTGTTATTTTTTCAGGCCATCATTCCAACTTGTCTGCATTAATTTTATTTACTGTCTATTCTGCCAATCTCTGATGCAGAAAGATTTTAGTCTAAAATAACAAATGCAGTTTTAAGGAATCTGACATCTGCACCTTTTAACACTGTGCAAGTGTGCACATTTTCCAGCTACCTCACACGTCTCAAAGGCATTGCAGTGTTCCTTTACTCTGTTCTGGCATTAAGAAAATGACTGCCCAATTACTTGTCCCATACATTCTGTTATACCCAGTTTTGCCAAATGCAAAAGAATAAAGATTATAGTTATCTATTATCAAGGAAAGGCTATGCTTTTCTGCAGGTTGGCAGGAATTTATTCTTTTTCATTGGATGTAATTGCCCACAGGCTTTTTTCTTGTTCAGTGATGAGGCAACAGAAGGATAAAATCCCCAGTTACAGGCTCTGATGGGACATGAGCAAAGACTACCCATGGATAAGGTTCACACTGAAGAGACTATGGCTGGATAGACTTTGGGAAATCAGACTGCTGTGAGGGATTGCATTTATCAGCAATGTGTAATGTGTAATCCATTTTGTGAGCTCATGGAATCACAAGTATTTGGACAAGGATGAGAAATTCCAGTCAGTAACTTTGCCTGGGTAAAGTGCAATTAACAGAGATGGAAGAAGAATTTGAGATCAATGATATAGTGTGAAAGAATTAAGAGGCAGTAAAGAAACAGAACAGGATCAGTGAAACAACACAACTGCTAAACATTTTGGAAAAGGGCTAATAAAGGACATGGATAAATCTCTGCCTTTAAGCCATAGATGTTCACCGGAAAGAAAACATCTGGAGCGATCACCCTTGCTTTGCAAAACATCATAGTCCTGTAGCAGTCTTACAGAGTGTCTTTTATAAGAGTGAAAAGATATTTTTTGGCAGTTACTTTAGAAAATCAGTCATGATGTTCATTCTCTGCACAGAAGTATTGGACAACTGTTTAACCCCATGGGGCATCTTCTGCAGGAGAGGCTTCCCAAGCATGAGCCCATGTGCAGGGTAATCCACCCCTACTTGTCAGGGTCTGACTGCACTAACAGGCCCTGGATGGACCCCTGCTCCCATCTGGGAATCCCTCTGAGGCTCAGCCCTGGACATCAGACCCTCCTGAGCAGCACTGAGCTGCACGGATCCTGCCCTGATCGCCTTGGACAGACCCCGCATTTCAGCTGCCACCTTGCTTTGACGCTTTGATCTTCAGCTGCTTGATGGACTTTTTACTGCTGCCACCACTCAACCCTCCTTGGTGGCTGTGGATAAAAGCACTGACAGCCAGACTTGATCTGATGTTCTGGCCCATTTTTGGGGAGTGAATATTTTGCATATACAGAAAAATTCACAGGTAAGTATCATGCCCAGGCCAGATTTTCAAACTGCTCTATGCTAATCCATTCCCATCGCAGTAATCGCTGTCAAGAAGAGAGAAAGGCCACTGTACAACAGGCCTAAGTTTATAGTAAGTCTGGCTCATAAATCACCAGAATGTCTAAAGAAATAGATTAATGCCTCTGCTATGCCTCTGTGTTATACACAACCCCCACCAGAAGGCAGATACTCTGTCATTTAAACTTTAATCCTTTGATCTATCCTACTCATCAAGTGTACAAAATTATGAGAGATATATTTTTTAAGAGTGTTATTGGATTGAGTTTGCTCTTTTGAAGAAAAATGTGGGGGCTCCAGGTCTGTCTACTGTAATGCTTTATTAAACCACTTATAATTACCATCTATATTTACACCGCTGCTGTTAACACAGAAATAAAAAGTTATCAGCTGAATCTAGCCCACTGCTGTTTGGGGTACAGAGACATAGAGCCACATGCTGCATCTCTATTAAACACTGCTTTAAAAATACTGTAGCTTCTTGATACATTTTGTGGTTTATCTACCATTTCTCGTCAAAAAAGAATTACCCCCAGGACTCTTATTTAGTAACTGTTAGCAGTGAAATGGATACCTGAAGAAAGGGTCAGCTATTAGTTTTCCTGCTCATATATCTCTGATGGAAGAAAAAGGCAAGGGACGTCTACTGGTAAAGAGGGTTATTTTCCTTAGAGAAAGAGAAGAGAGACATCTGAGAGCAGGGGCGCGGGGTGGTGACTCATAAGCAGCTGCCACTGGAGAGCTCAGTGCCTTGCTCCCACTGAAATCCACTAAACACAAATGACACTGGGCATTCAAAGCTCAGTTCCTTCGGATGGTACAGCACTGGGAAAAAGTCCTGCTGACTACTGAAAGCTTTGGATCAAGTCCTCCAAGTAGAAGTCAGTGCAAATGCTCTTGGCAACCAAAGTTTTGACATTGAGTAGGAGAACTGGTGCTCAAAAAGAAAATTGCTGCAAAAGGGAAGTGGCTGCATACATTTCAGGGGAGGCAATGGCAACGTGCTCAGAGGAGAGCAGCCCCTGTAGCACCAACAGTGCTGCTGCCTGGAGAGCTGCTGAGGTAAACATTTTCCATTTGTCTTTTACACAGAAATCTTATGACAGCCACTGCTATAATCAGAACCACAACATTTTTTTTCATTTAAGCATTTGTTATACCAGTCTGAAAGCAGAATAAAAATCGGCTCCCGTGCCACAATGCTGGCCTGTCACCAATTACATCATTTTTTGGCATATTTTTAGACGGGTCTCCTAACTCCTGCTTTGAACGAGACACATTGATTTCAAACACAAAATACTGCATAGCTCTCCTCAGGTAACCTACCAGGGTCTCCCACAGAGTACAGCAGGTATAAACTTTCTTTCAAGTCTGTTTCTATTAGGAATCACGACCCATCATTGGAAATTTAATATTCAGCCACAAAAAGCACAAAAGACTTGGCCACTTACTATAAAACAGATTAGTTTTTAAGTGAAGACTTCCAAAGATGCTTGAAACCACAAAATGGTTTTTGAGATTTCTGATATTTTCTGGAATAAATTTTCAAGTTATTAACAATGTAAAGCATAGGAACAGAGGCTTTAACACTACTGAACTGGAGTTTTTCCTTATTTCTGAGTTCATTGCATACTTTTCGCCAGAAAGACCTCTTTCATACAAGTTAATGTAGAATTAAAAGCAAAGTTCAATAAAAAAAATCATTTAAAATAAACCAATACTGTATATACAGTTGTCTGACAGCATCTGCCAGCTCTAGGTTTTGGAGAAACACTGAATGAAACATTTTAGTCATTATTGTAACTATGCTCTCTGGATGCCACAACCTCACATTTATACGCACTGGAAAATGACACAGCCCCAAAAGAAATTTGTATTCCAAGAAGAGCAGTTTTTATTTTTCTAGAATAAAATATATCTTAGGTATTTGTGCAAAAGCACTTCCTTCTTCTGCTTTTGCTCTTCACAGTATAACAAGCTCCACAGATTTTGCCCCTCACTGCCTGCCATGGGCTTGCTGCTGAGATTGCTGGAACTCCACAAAAAAATTTTCTGCTCTAACCATGTACTAAAAGCCAGAATTATTCCCAGTTTTAAAAACCTTCACTTAAATCATGTAATCAAGTCCAAACTATCTGCCAAGACAAAGAAGAATAAGGTTTGATTTGACATAATTCTGATAAAATTCAATACTAAAAAGAATTAATGAAAATAATCCTAAATTTGTTTTAGCAAAGTAAGTAAATGTTCTTGATACCATGACTATATAAAGTTCAGAAAAATGTTTTACTATGCTTCATTTCAGTAAAAGTTATAAGAAGGTATCATACTATAACCACAAGAGGAATAAAACACACTGAAGTTGTTTATAAAAAGAAAACATACATTTTTTTCTATCGTACTGACATGTATTATTGGCATCTGTCCTCACCATCTATATGCAAAATTCTAATGTTGAATGTATTTACAGTTTCCTTCCCTCCCTCCACTGCACGCTTCTCCTTGGCATAAGAATACCTTTATCTGATATTGGAAATGTATATGGGAAAAACACAGAGATAAAACTGGTGTTTTTCCAGTAACTGCTATGGTTCTTCCCACACACCTACTTCCTCCTTCCTCAAAATTCACAGTCTTAATCACCACCCTGTAAGTATTAGATGTTAGACCATAATCTTACACCCATGCAACATCATAATTTAAATATTTACTTATGAAACATTTGTCTGAAAGCAGTCTAAATTCCTCTGAAACTCCCCATAGTTTCACTGCTAGAAACTTTGCTGGGATATCCAAATTTGACGTGCTGTGGACATTAAATTCCCTTTGTTTCCCTCAGGAAAGGGTGGTACCTCTCCTTTTCTAAGAGGGGAAAAAAATTATTTCTTCCTACAGACTTAAATATTCTGGCTTTTGAAAACAAGCCTTACGTTTAAAGTTACAAAACCAGGAATTAACCATTTAGAAATATAGCATAATTTGACAAGTAGGAAAATGCAAACGGTGAAACAGAAAAGAACTAAGAAAAACTACACTGAGGATTTTTTCCAGGTCCCAGACTGACTGCAGAATCACGAAATTGACTGGGCTGGAAAAGACCTTTGAGATCATCAAGTCCAACCTAGCAGAGAAGAAAACCAGTTTTTGGCTCTGAAGCCTTGAATCTTCAAAGTGCTGAGCACTATGGCCCAATCACGCAAAGTCTGCAAGCCCTTGCATGCTGTGTTAACAACAGCATTCTAATGGCTAAAATGGAACTTTTGATCAGAGCAGAGTCCTTATCTTCACTCAGGATGGGTCAAGCTGTAGCCGCAGCCTTGGACACAGCAGAACACAAATAGTTTTCTCATTGTCTCCTAATCATCTCTAGGGAGTTGGAACATGGCAAGATGCATACAAAAAGAAATCCACATGGCTTGATTAAACACAGCTTAGATTTTCTGTTTGCAAATGTTCCTAGAATGGAATGCAAATCTTCACCACTCTCCTCCCAGATCCAAAGGATGCAATGTTGACGGCGATAGATGGACACTCTGGACCCTCTGTGTCCCTGTGAGTTGAAGCTGTGGTGTGAGCTGGTATGTTTGTCACAAGGTTGTCAGGGCAAACACTTTTCACAGTCCATGCGTCCTGGGAAGGTCTCAAACCAGCTCTTGTCCAATGGCTAGAAAGCAATCCTGAGCAGCAAACTGGGTTCACCGATAGAGAGAGGCCAGCCCCAATCTCCACAGGGGGAAAGGGTGGACCAGTTCTATCTGAATCATGTGTTTTGATAAAGACTGTTGGATTTGGGCTTCTTCTAAATTCTCTTACCACCTGGATAGGCATAGCAGTCCAAGGGGTGGCAAGTATCAGGGTGATTTTGGAAACCTTGTGGTGAGCAGGTGTTAGACCATCACATGGAGTCTTCCTAAACTCTGGCCTAGATGAGGGATAATTCTGAAAGACAATCAGCTCTGGACTTAAATCCTTGCTCATGACCTCATTCCCACTAGCTGAGTTTTCTCTTCGAGTCAGCACAGCTGGGGACAGCCATATATCTCTGGATAAAGTCTGCTGGGGAAGGCCAAGATACTTCGAGGAAGTCACATGAAATCTTGTAATTTGAAGGGCTGGAGACCCACCTGAAGGGAAACCTTGTTTTTGTTTCTGGGATCGTGTTGGAAGACCAGAGGGAGTTCCAGGCACCTTGTCTAATTGTGGCATGAGCACACTTGAAGGAGCACGACTGCTTCCATGGGAACCTCGAAAAGGCTTTATCATCAAGCTGCACGTTGAAATGTAAAGCTTCATTGAAGTGTGGAGGTCTGACATTTGGACATTGCACCTTGGGATGCCTTGTTGGGATGGCAGTGAATCACAGGGTTCCAGGGATGCATGCAGATTTTTGCTGTGGAGCATAGAAGCAGCTGGAATAGCAGACAGATCAACGTCTAGGCGTGATGTCCAGCTTGACGGAGCTTTGCAGGAAAGAACATCTGAGGACAAAGACAGAGCAAGCTTCAAGGGATCACTTTTTCCGGGGGAAATACGATGAACGCTTTTTTCTCTTTTTGAATAGTGCTTGTAAGATGCAGATGTTGACTGCGTGCCAGACCTCTCATATCCATGGCCCCGAGGATCCTTGCAAGCACTGGAACACGTGGATGTCTCATCAGGACTGACACAGTGACTAGCGCTCCCAAAGCCTTTCCTCTGGTCAGTGTGTGCCAGGATGACATCTAGTCTTGAACAGTAAGACACACTGCTGGGTGGTGAGATGGCATTTCCAGAAGCAAGCTCTGCAACTGATTGACCAGTGGGAGGATGCCAAGCTGGTGCTGGCATCTTTTGAAAAGGCCTGTCCCGCACAGCAGATTCAAAAGGAGGAGGTGGGCTCATTGTACAGGAAGAAAGCAGCACTTCCGCAGTGGAGACAAAGGTTGCAGATGAAGGTTTGCAGCGATGGTCCCTGTATGACATTCTGAAGCTTAGTCCTAAATGATGCAAAATTCAAAGCCACAGAAGCTTGCCTTTCCCCCTGTGCTTAAAACCAAGTCCTAATCCTTTTTCCTTTGGCACTGGAAATTTCCATTCTTCCTCTGAAGCAAAGGAATGAGAGATGAATAAACATTCTCCAGGAAAAAAAAAATGAACTAAAAAAATCCACATTCAAAATAAAAAATCTCAGCTCTTCTAAAACTGCTACCACCTCTTGTCATGTCTGCAAAGCGATATGAGTGTGGGATGGGCTGAAAGATAAATTACGGAGCATACGGCTCTGCTCCCTGAGTGTTCTGACAGTGAGACTGCAGACAGAGTAGGAGGGAGCCAAAAGTGCCTGCCAGAGACAGCCTGCAAACTCGCTGTTATTTCATCTGTGAAAAAAAGAAAAGCAGCTAACCTGAGCAATGGATCTGCTGCTGTGAAAAGATCAGAACAGAGCAGAGAGTACTGGACGCAGTTTCTGCTCAAAGCAAAAATGATTTTTTTCCTTCTTTCCCTTTTTCAGCTGTTAATTGTCTGCACTCTGAATGACGAGATCTCAGTTTGCAGGTCTTAGAAGAGATTCCTACAGAAGTTCCATTTGATGGCACAACTGAATTAATTAAAAAAAATTAAAAAGATAGATGTTTGCCTAATTTTCTTCACGTCTGCTCTATTTTCTTTAGCACAGAACAATGGTAGATGATATTCTGCAGAAATCCTTTGAAGACTTGAGTAACTTGGATGTAATATAAGATGCTGGCTTAAAGTCAAACCTGTCACAGTGGCACAGACAACAAATGAAAGAGCAATTCTCAGTAGTAGTTCTTAGTTTAAAATACTCCTCTGTTACCTTCTTCCTTCCCCTGTTTCTTGCTTCTGGTCTGTGGCATATGAAGTACTGGCAAAATAGGATTGAAAAATTATCACATGCTTTCTTACACAGACATTTTGCAGACATAAGAAGTGAAATGTGCGTAACTGAGGCTTGACTCAAACACAAAAGTCAGAAGAAACTCCAAGGGTGGAGACATTGCTTCTATTTGTTTGCCTGATAGGAATGCTTTTTGAATGTGTGTTTCCTTTTGTCCTTTCTGAAAGCAGAAAATGATGAAATTCCCATTGGGAAAATGGTTTGAGAGTCTTCAGTTGATGTCTTGGCTGAGTTTTTTGAAAAACATGTTTCAAAGAACTGCTTTCCTATCATCCTGCTTGTCTGCATCACTATGCAGCCACATTTAACTCCATATAGTAGTAACACAGTTCAATCCAAAAGGAATAGATTTCTCTTCCAAGTGTTCTTCAGCTGGAGAGAAGTGAAATACAAGCAGTGACTAAGGAACCTCACTCAACTGTCAAATTGTTTATACTGATGTACACAGCAGATGGTGGCAGCTGCAAAAGACAGCTTGACTGTAAAGTGTCTGTGTGAAGGGCTGTTGGAAGGGACAGCCAAGTATCCACGCTTCACTGGATAGTAAAAGTTCCACTTTCTGGATGCTTAGTGTCAGTGAGGAAAACTGAGCACCACACTCCCTGGAAGTTCACAGAGAGGATACTATGGGAAAAAGATTCTGATAACAGAACTGCGCTTCATGGTCCCCAAGGTCACAGTCTTCATTCTCAGGCTTTGCTTTGGCTGAAGAAACTTGTGGTTTCTGATCCCACCAGGAGAATTTACCTAGCCTCTGAAGAACACCCGCCCCTTTTTGTGAGAGTCTACATCACAGCCTATGGCAATGGCAAATTCATCTGAACAAAGAAGTAATATGAAGGGCCATTACCTGTAGAGAATGTGCTGGGGCCATACCAGAAATGTCAGGTGCATTACCATTTCATATATGAGTAATACAGACTTTTGCAATCAGGAATCACAACTGAGGGGCAAAAAAATCACCTACCCACAGCAGCTTCCTACACATTTACCTCTGCATTACACAGAGCAAACAGATACCGTAGTGATAGTGATAGTGATAGTGATAGTGATAGTGATAGTGTGTGTTGGCTGATATAAATTAAATGAAAAGAGGAAAAATACAGTGGCCAAACTTTTGTAGAGTTTACATTTTCCCTGATAAGCTCCTATGCAGGAGCTTAACAATGATGTACGACTGCTTGGTAGGGAATTGAGATAGATAGAATGCAAATCATGTCATTTGTCGTATAAGCAACAAATAGTGGGCAGAACTATGTAATGTTTTACTCCAGAAACTTGAACCTAGGTAAAATTCTCTGTTTCATGTCACAAACTCCAGAATGCAGGTCACACTTGCCAAAAGAACCAATTATAAGGAATTATGCAGACACGCATTTCCTTCAAGGAAGGAGTAGCAGAAAGCTCCAGGTCCATGTGCCACAAAGGGTTAAGTATCACTGCATGGCAGAGCTCAGAGTCAGTTTCCAAAAGGATTTAGTCCCAGTGGCAAAGCACTGGTGGAAAACAGACCTCAGCACAAAACGAGAGCCATTATATTTTGCTGTCAGTGGTCTTGGAGAATTAAGGACTATTTTCCGTAATGAAAAATGACCCAGGGGTGCAACCTCCTCCAGCGTTGCATCAATCCTTCAGTTTGGCAGCCTGTGACCTATTGATGTGGTTTGCATGGCAAGTCTCAGCACAATTGCAGCCATCTATCAATTCATGAATTTGCAGAGTGACTGCACTCTGTTCTGTAATAGCAAATGCCAGACCTCGAACTGGAACCTTTTAAAATGGTTACGTGAATCAAAGAAAGTGCAAGAAAGACAAAATATCATTCAATAATGGTGAAAAAAACCCCTCTATTTCAAGAGCTGCAAAGTAATGATTATAAGAACATCCTTCTGTTTCTTTCCATTAATTATATCTCCCCTCCTTTTTCATAAGTGCCTATTTCACTAGCTTGTTTTTCTCAGCTGCATCAAACACAAGTTAATACTCCTTACAAATTCTTTCATTGTTGTTCTACACACTCCTATCAATGCCCTTGCAGAACTGAGAAGTCAATTCACTTTCCTGTATTAACTCACACTGCCAACATCCATTTTCCACTAGTTGCATTTTCCGAGAGTAACTCTCAGCCTGAGGTGAGAATTCCAGCAACACCTGCAAAGCAAACTCCCTTCAAACCCTCTTCACAATTTCCTTTCTCTTTGAAGCCTACAGAATTTGCCAGTGGTTAAGCAGCTGTTTATAAAGTGAACTAATACTGGACTCTTGTCTCCCTCTTCTGTTGTGACTCTCATATGTTCCCTCTTATGTCTATTTGCAGTGAATTATGTTTCAGGTAAGGATCATTTATTTCTTTCTGTTCCACACCTAAGCCCCATGAGAATGGAGAGCATCTTGTGCATTGCTACAGCCTCCAAGTGATACCACAACATGAACAACACCAATAAAAGAGGCTGTCTCGTCTGTACACAGACAAAAGGATTTCAAGCTGTAGGTGAACAGTAGTGCCCTTTTTAGTTTGAAAGAGTTCACATGCTTGAAGAGTTTAACCGCTTATTTTGAGTTTATAATTTGCTCACCTCCTGTGAGTTGAGGAGCATGTCGAGGTGATCCCAGTCCTTGTAGAACATTTGTTCTTGGTGTATTTTCTCCAGCCACTCCTTCTTCTGTCTCCAAGCATTGTATACATTATTCTTCTCTTCCAACAAGGCCTGTAGCTTCTGCTGAATCTGAACAAAATTTCCGGTTAAAAACTTGTGTTGGTCTTTATATCCCATGGACATGGGTAAGTTGAGAGGAGAAAGGATTAAGTGGAGTGATGGATAATCCCTTTAAATCGCAACAAAACTATTAAACAGAAAAAAAGTAGAACAAGTTCTAGCACTACTGTTTGGGCAGAGAGATAATCAGAGGTGCCTCATTTCAGCAATGCAGAAGTGCTTCTTACAGCACGTACAGCAGTCCAAACCAAGAGCAAAGAAAGGTAACTGTTTCTCAAGTGTGACTTCTAGAATCAGATCCTAATTCTTCGTTTTCATTAAACATTGTGTGCTATTATAGCACTTCAAATTTTTATGTGACAGATATTAAAGTAAAAATTATCAACATAGCATATTCTTCTAGTCAGTGAACACATGCCACAAGGTTAGACTTCATATAATTTCAGCTTTCAAACATTGTATATTACAGGCCTTCTATAAATGATTTTTCCTACCTTTTTCTACAGGCAAAGGACTTTACAGTCAGCAAGATTTCTAGTTACCATAGTTATATAGTGCAATATTCAGCAAATTTTCAGGAAATAGCTTGGTGAGATGGGAGAGTAACTTGCACAAACTCTGCATTTTTTTGAAGATATTCAAGAGACGTGTTAAAGAATTGTCAGGGGAGAAATGAACTGGTAGGTACTGGAAAAGAAATAAATGTTGTGAGAATCTTAGAAGCTGTTTGTCTTAAGTAAACTGATATTTTGGCCTAAATCTTTCATTTCCAGGGAGCATATTTTACTAGTGTAATTCTTTACTACAGAAAATGTTTCAATCGATCTTTAAACTCTCTCATATATTTGAGTGTTTTCTTTCTTTGGTTGACAGGTTTTTGTCCAGACTGTTCTGGTGTGGATATACCCCTGTAATATGAAGCGTAGCATTTGTGTGAAAATCCAGTTTGGGAAGTTGGTACAATTGTCTCCATTGCTCAGAATATGGTGAACTTATTTAAGAAGTCCAGCTCTGCTGCAGGGGACCTTCAGGAGATGTCTCCACACATCTACTGCTGAAGCAGGAAATGGAACAGATGTTTTTGTGCCCAAGCTAGGTAACACAGAGGAAAATGTAGGTCATGCATATGGACAAGTGAGTGTACACATTCTTTTATCTCACAGTGTGATACAATATAGAATCATAGTTACATTGGGGTCCAGTAGCTGAATATGTATGACTGCAGTCAGAGGAGTTTCAATTACCTCTTTTGATGGCATTTCCTCATCTTGCAGGAGGGACTGTCCCAGCTGTACCACATGATTGTACTTCTCCTCCCGTGCTTCGATCTCTGCCAGCAGCTGCTGATGCTGGGTGAGTCTCAGGCTGCTGGTAGATATGTCCCGAATAGTCTCCTTGGCTCTCATTTCCCTTATTATTTCTGCTGTCCATAAGAAATAGTCCCACACCTGGAACCCAAGAAAATATGAAAATCGAGGTTAGGGCTCAAGCTTTGGTTAGCAGGAAGGAAAATCATAGGCTGACTCTTCAACTTTAAGTGAATAACAGGTACTAAAATCATAGATAAGAAATAAAATATTTCATTAGTGCTTAGAGTACTTCTACGAATTTTATAAGGGTGAATAACAGAACTGCAGGAATTTCTATATATTGTGTTACATGGTTTGTAATATCATAATAATAATCAAACTGTCATATCACATCAGTGACAGCATGATAGAATTTATTGCTCTTTAGTCTTAAGTATTTTCTGATGTTATTCCTTCATAAAGGATAAACCAGTATCATCCTACTTTTCTGTGAAAGCTTTTTCTAATACAAGTCTATTTGAAAATCAGGTTATGCACATATTCTACAAGGAGAGTAAGAATTTTCAGGTGAAAAAAATGCACTCTAATAGAAGTGGGAAAAGGATAAATTACAGGTCAGAAAAAATTACATGAGCATATCAGGTATACATATTCAGCTCTTGGTTTGTGGAACTACAGGACTGAGATTGGGAGGAACAAGTATGTCATGCTAGTTTACTTTCAAATTCTGACGAACCAATAAATATATTTGCAATAACTTAAAATGTCTGAAGCATTCTGCTGAAGCAATTATGAGCAAGAAAATTCTGAAACAAATACCTGAGGATTATTTTCTAACTGTGATTGAAAAAATTGTGCAAGTAAAAATAATTTGATATTCTCTGTATGTCTTTTCCTCCATTTGATTCTACACCTTCAACAGCTGCTTATTTTAGGCATCTTGTTTGAATCTGCAGTAGGAGTTTTGCTCTTGGTAAAAACTAGGACTGTAACGGATAGAGAAGGGATTATATATGATGCTTAAGTTTTGTTATAGTTTAACTATGTTTGGATTATTTGATTCAATTTTGAGGCAGTTAATGGTCTTTCAGGTTTTTAAAATGTATTTTAAAAGACTATTATTTATAGTAAGTGCTGAAGAAAAATTCTCTTTTACTGCAGAAAACTAAAAATTTTCTCTTTTAAATGGTTGCTGGCTTTTCCACTGAAGGAAACTATGTAATGGAAATAGATTCTTGGCTGCTCCATTTTACCCATAGATTTTTGTTCATATCATCAAAACCTTGCAAAGACAGCCAGGAAAAAAAATGCAGAGAAGCACCACAAAATTGAAACCGGCCGATTTGGGGTCCTGGGTTTAGCCTTTAAAGCCAAGATACTGCTTTTTTAAAGCCAGTGAACACAGACACTGAATGACTCATTAAAAAGACTGTGGTCCTTTTAAAGGGGCCCATGTAGTGCACACGTGTTGGCACCATTTTGATTTGTAGAACTAATTCCTTCACACAGCTGGATGTCACTGTAGACACTGACATTGCACTTGGCACTGCAAATGTCTAAAACTCCCTGAGATTTTAAGCTAAGCATTAGGAAAAAATCCATAAGCCTCAGGGTATATAATGCAATGGAACAAGTCAAGAGCCAATAAGAGGTTATTGGACTGCCACTGCCAGCAATATTTAAGGATAGAGTAGGCATTGGTCTGCAGGAAACGCCTAAGCAGAGCCTGACTGAGATCATGCAGATCTTAGCACAAACTTCAGAATAAGAGCCTCAGATCATTCAGAAACACTTTGAGTCTGTGTCTACACTCATCTTCCTTGACAAAGTCCCATGGAAGGTTTAAAGCCCTCTGCTGTACTGTGTGGTGTCAGGCCCAGCTCTGCTATTTGGTCACATTAAAATTGTGCTTGATGGAGTGTAAGGAGATACACTAGATGATGGTGCAGAATTCTCATTTTATGGAAAATGATTTTTTTGTTTGTTTGTTTCACTTAATCTGTGCATAATTTTTTAATGAAAAAGCCCTGTGGACTGCATATTAACAATATAATGAAAAAAAGTACTCCGAATAGCTGTGACTAACATTAAGTTTGTGCACCTCTTGGCACAGCTGAAAGAGGAAAGGCAGCAAAGTTGCCTCTTTGCATTTAGCAGTTTGGGTGATATTCTGCAGCAAAGTTCCTCTAACCTACCCTAGAGTTACTGAAATTCTTGCAATTATTAGCCATGGCTGCATGATCCTGCCTTGTCCCATCTGGGCAGAAAGACAGGCTTACCAAATTGCAGAACCAGTTCTTCACTTCTTCAGGAATTATTGTTGGGAAAGAAGGTGAAAATTGAGAGGATTGGGAGTACTTTTTGCCATCAGACTGACATCAAAGAGACAGGGAATTGGCTGAGGCAAAGTCCCATCTAGACACGTCACTGAGAATACGGTCACCTGGCTTTGTCATTTTGTTTTATGATGTTAGGAGTCATGAAGATCAAAGGACACACTGGCAGAGTGAGAAATGAGCTATAGATTTGTCATTCAGATCACAGGATGCATCACACATTTCAGACAAAATTCAAACCAAAGGTGTTTTATATCATTCCATCAATAAAAATTAGAATAACGCTCCCACAGGATGGGAACAACTTGACATTTTCTATCTGAAGTCAAAAACTAAATTTATGATGTAAGTTATGAAGTAAATCAATAAAGAAGTGAACTCTGAGTGACTACATTTTAATGGCTAAATCCCCCAAGATCCACCTCCTGATGAAGACGCCTCCAGGTTGAAGACTTCAAGAATATTTGATAGAAGAATACATTTTAAAAGTTTGCCTTGTTCTTCCTATCAGTCCTAGAGACTGTTAGAAAGACAGTGGGCAAATGAACTTTTCACCTACATCAGTAGAATCACACTAATCTTCCCCATCAACAGTTCTGCACATGATAATGGAACTTGTAACAGTTAAAAACCAAACCAAGCAAATCCTCAAAAACCCCATACTGCCATAAACATCCTTTATCTCTAACTATGTAATATTTCTTTTTATAAAATATGACAGGTAATGCTGATTTAAACACTTATAAGAGACTCAAAGTGGATTAATCAAATGTGCAGATGCCTCTCATTTAAAAAAAAAAGAACCACATACACTCTCTTGTGGTCTTGATCCCAGATCACAACCCTAAAACAAACTTGCAGCAAGTTTTTTCCAGGTGAACATACTCTAGACACTTTCTGCTTCCCACTAAAAATGGAAACAAAATGTGAACAACCAGAGTGCAAAAACCAGTGAGCTGTATTTGATACATTCCATGAGTTAAGTTAACCAAGGGCTATTGCATGCCCTGAGAGAGAGAGAACAAACTTCTGTGCATTATAAATGGGGGAGTAACATCTTTTTGTCACTCTTACTCAGTGGAAATTGCAAAGTCTTTGAAAAGATTACTGCTACTCCTACAAAGCAGTGACCACTTCTGAAAACTGACCGTTATTCCTTACACATCTAGATGTAAGCTTCCATTCTTACAGAAGGTAAAAAATCCTTATCCTATGAAAAAGATCCTTATCCTATAAGAGCTTTCTAAATATGTACAAGCACTAAATGCTTGACTGATAACACAGCCTTTTGCAGCTTGGAAGGGCACCTCTGATTCACACCCACTGCAGGCAACCTTCCCCTGAGTAGTGAGAGGGCAGAAGTGCTTACATGTGCCTGGAACTCATAAAGCTTGTAGGCTTGTTCCAGGAGTCTCCTGCGCAGCTCCACTTTGGACTTCAGGGCCTTCCAGTTGGTCACTATTGCCTGCTGCTTCGCCTTCAGGTCTTCCACCTGCTTCTTGGAGCAATGGGGCAGCACGTGATCTGCGGAGTGGATCAGCTCCTGCAGCTGCACACAGGGGTGAAAGAAGAGGGAAAGAAGGAGAGTGTCACAGAGATCCTGCTAATATTAGAGAAGTTCTGATAAGGGCTATCTTTTCTGTACATGAAGATACAATTCAAGCAACATTTTCTCACTTAATTTTTCTCATATTAAACAAAAACTTCTATAATTTCTGTTCTATGAAGTAATAGTGACATCCAGTGTTTGCCAAGGCTCATCACAACGGTGATTTTTCAGAGGTAGACAGATTTTGTTTTCCCTTTTTACCATACCATTTATTATATGAATAATGCAAGTAGTATTGCAATTGTTGTTATAATGCAAGGAGTATCCAACCATTCCTTTTTTTCCTCATTGACCATATAGCTTAACTGTGACTGCATTCTCTTCATGCAGGTCTTGTGCTTTTTTACCTTTAAAACTAACAAGCAGATGATGGGATCAATTCTAATGTTACTGCCCCAAGGCCAAAATATATAAGGCCACTGATAAGTGATACTGGGACATCTACTTCAGTAATCTCAATATAACTCATGCCATGTTTTATACCATATATACTACTGTATACTATTACATGTATTAAACAAAGCAGTGAAGAGAAAACTCATACTAGGTTTATTCATCTTGTTCAAGACAATCAAGTCTCCCATATACAAGACAGCTGTTCTCATGAGCTAAAATTTTTACATATTTGTGTTGTGATGCTTATCCTTCTTTCTCACAGTCCAATTTGTATCAATATTAATTTTCTCTGCTTCTGGATTTTTCCTTGTAATCACTTGGAACACTTTGAAGAAGACGATAAGCATATCACAAAGCCTGGCATAATCCTGCATTTCAAACCATGATCAAAAATATCCCTGTGATTCACTTCAACAGTCAAGTAGCTATTACAGTATGTGCCTTATTTAAAAAATTTCAATTACCTACTTATCACTGCCATCAGACCTTTAATATATGAAAACCCCCAGAAAACCAAGGAAAATCCCTAGAGATTTCCAGGCTTCCTGTGAGAGACAGTAATAATTTGGTTCACAATACCAAATTATTACTATGCTTATCCTGGAAACTTGAACTTTGGCTACACATTGAAGACCACAAGTGGCTGTCATTACCTGCTGCTCATTCCCAGAGAGCTCGTGCTCCAAGGCCACATGGTTCCGGAGCTGGGTTTGCACACCTCTCATGTCCTTAGCAACATCATCTGGAATACTTTTGGACTTTTCCTAGAAGGAAGAAATTAGAGAAAGCTTTGGTTTTTTCCTACTTCCAAGCAAAACTCACTACAAGCCTACATTAATAATTCTGGGTACTGTAACTCATACTGCACACTTGAGGACATTCTGAGTCACTCAACTACGATAGGTAAAAGGAAGGCAGAAAAATCTCTCCTTGTAACTCACTTCTAAATATCTTAATGGTTAAACTGTTCAAATTCATGGTTAGAAATGAAGTTTCATGTCTTTCCTTGATCAGACAATATAAGAAAATGTCTTAGAGGCTTGGTGTTGGGAATCAATCTTGAATAGCTACTGCAGTGATGGTGAATTCTCAAAAGCAGCATTAACAAGCAACAGTTTCAGCCCATTCTTTGAGATACAGGTGGTCTTCCTGTGAACCATCTTTAGATAAAATTTTAGTTATAGATGCACAACAAAGATTACTGTAAAGATGAGAGAAATGGAGGGACCATTACATAAACAGAAACTTAAACATTTTTTCAATTCAACAAAGATTCTGAAGGGATTTAGTTGTTACCCAGACATGCACTGGAAATGCATGCGAAAAGAAAAGGCATTTCAGCTGGAGAACAGCGCTGTTGCTAGAATAAAATTACTAGAAACTTGTTCCAGGTCAATTTAGGGAAAATTAGCAGAACATTTCTAACCATTGGAGAAGTGCATTTCTGCAATAGAATCACAGGCTAGTTTGGGATACCAACAATGCGTCTTGATAAGGTGCTATAAAAGGAGATGCATGTTTTAGTTGTCTGTATTATGATGGCACTGGAGTTGGTGAGTTAAGCAAGATCTTCTAGTACTATGTTCCTGTGAGAATGGGCTTTCCCTGATAAACTTCTGACCAGGGTACACAGGAAGGGGTGGATGAGATGACTGCTCTCCCTCCCTGATGTGAAGATATCAACAACATGCAACACAAGAAGGGTGTAGTGGTTGCCTGGACCAAACTCAGCATGGGGATAAAGGAACAGCTGGTCTGTGGAATGTTTTTGAACCCTTACTTGTCACTGTCTCAGCATTACCTACTTAATTATTGAAGTTAAATAGGCACCAGGTTCTGAAAATCCCAGCTGGTATACGGTGAAATATTATGTTTGATTTTCTATTCATGACAGGGGAAAAAACAGGAATAACATAGTTGAATAGGGCAGTCTCTGCCAGCACAAACAAGTAGAAAATCCATCACATGTAACCAAACAAAGCCCTATTGCCTTGCAAACAGTGGAACCCCTTGGATCGCTGCCTCCTGTAAACATCTGCATTAGGGAAACCACACCTCTCCTTACAGCAAGGATGTGGTTTTTCTGTGAAATTCTTCAGGATGTTCAGATAAAACAGAAGGCTAAAGATTTTTTTGGTGGACTTCCCCCCTTAGTTTTCACACTGTGACTATTTGAAATTATTGCCAGTACTGGGCACTGGAATGAGAGGAAAAAAATTTTGGCCTGGCTTTTCACATCAGGTCACATGATTGCCTGACAGCCTTCCGGGCTACTGGTCACTGTAATCCAAACAAATGCCTTTTTCACAGGACAGTTCTTCAGCACATATAAAACTACAACAGTGTACAAAGAACCACCACGGTAAGGCAGTATTTTCTTAGGCCTGATGACTGCAAACAACATTACTGTATGCATTGCACTGTGAGGCAGCTTAACTCAAGCCCTGATCTTCTCAGCTATTCCCACAGATCAGCAACTCCAGCTCCACCTGGTTTCACCAATGGTTCTCCTAAAGTAGCCAGTCAAGAGTCTAAGGATTATCCAGGATTTTTTTTAATGCTACGAGTAACCACACTAGCTTCTCACTGAGAATTTTTTTGAAGTCAGCAGTAAGAATGCTGAGAATCATAAGAATATTCCATTAAAAAAGCTGAAATAAATTTTGCATTATATGAGATTTTCCCATTAATTTTTACCTCAATATGAGCCAGAGCATCTGTCAGATCTTGGTAACACTTGTGAATCTCCTCAGCATCTCTCAGCCGCTCACCTCGTAATCTGGTCATTTCTAACAGCTCCTCCCAAGAGTTCCTTCAAGGTAGGATGGGGAAAAGAACCATGTAAAATATTAAACTGGGAATAAAGGAGACCAACAGTCTGAAGAAAGACTGAAAACAAAACCTCTTATTGCTTTGTTTTTCATTCCTGCCATTAAATTCTGTTGGAGTGATTCTCTGAATGGCAGCACGTCTCTCACCCTATCCAGGACTCCTGTCTGCTCCAGGAACTTAAAGAAATGGTCCTATTTAAGAGTTTCCCTCTCAATTGCATTTTTCAGGTTTTATATGCAGTACTTGGAGGACTGAGCCATAGAATCATAGAATATCCTGAGTTGGAAGGGACCCACAAGGATCATTGAAGTCCAGCTCCCGGCCCTGCACAGGACACCCCAAGAATCACACCATGCATCTGACAGCCTTGGCCAAACACTTCTTGAACTCTCTCAGGCTGGTGGTGTGGACACTGCCCTGGGGAGCCTGTTCCAGTGCCCAGCCACTCTCTGGGTGAAAAACCTTTTACTAATATCTAATTTAACCCTCCCCTGACACAACTTCATGCCATTCCCTCGGTCCTGTCACTGGTTGCCAGAGAGCAGACTGCAATGAGGTCTCCCCTCAGTCTCCTCCAGGCTGAACAGACCAAGTGACCTCAGCTGCTCCTCATATGGCTTCCCCTCCTGGCCCTTCACCATCCTTGTGGCCCTCCTTTGGACACTCTAATAGCTTAATAACTGTCTTACATTGTGGTGACCACAACTGCCTGCAGACACACATCTCCTTTGGGCCAGTTTGGACTGGTGCCAGAACTAAGAAGCTCAGAGCATTTTAATGTTATTCTGTAGAACAGTCATGGCATTCGAACTCAAAAATAAGAAGCAATAAAAAGCATCTAAACTCTGAGTCTTTCAGCTGGTGATCCTGTTTCAAAGGGCAAAGGAAGTTCACTCATCCTTACTTGTAAAGCACCTCCAAAGCAATTTACAAGAAGCCAAACCAGCAAGTAGATAAGGTTTATTTTTAAATGAGGCTGGCAGCAACTCTGTATCAGTGAGCAAACCACATAGTTTGCAATTAGAGAATTAGGAGGACATGACTTATCCTTCTCTAGTTTCTTGTTACTTCCTCCTCCTCCAGAGCAAATGGAAAGAGCAAAGCATTTTAGAGCTAACACAAGGCTCCTACCTTAGATGTTTCTGCATCTGCCGAATTTCCCAGGTCTCAGAATACCCTTGGTTCAGCAAGTTGTCTGCCAGCTGCTGGAAAGCCACAACTCTTTTCCCGGCTGCTTCCAACTGGTGTCGGAATGTGTCATATTTGGCACAAAGTTGCTTTTGAAAGGAAAACAAGAATAACAAAAAAACCCCCTTTTGAGTGCTCTCTTTTTCCAAACACACCTGCTCATCCATCAGAGCACAGCCAAAAAACAGGTAATGAGCTGATAATACTTAGATATGGAGAAACTGGAGAGAATGATTGGATTCTACCGTCAAAGACCATAAGGAGCTTCAAATTCTTAGCAAAACATGAAGTTTGTGATGCAGATGGGAGGCAGAAACATTATGACTAGGAATAGAAACAAACATTCTATGTACAATGAATTTCAAGTATTAAATTATGTGCTTTTACCTAATTAATGAAAATGTGTATTCAGTACTTTAAATGCATAATGTAGTCTGAGTTTAAGTTTTAGGACACAAGGTATTTTGAAATAAATTATAGAAATGAAGATTCTGAATGTCTATTGATTTCTAACAGGCTGACATTGGATGGGTTTCTGTGCCATGTGAAAAGATATACCTGGAGATGTCTGTACCTCAGCAATCACAATTAAAACAAAAAAATCCTAAATGGATACCATACTGAAATATCTGCTTGTTAAAAATAAAAAAGATTTGCTCTCTGAAGGTGTAGACATTTTAGGATGCAGTTGTTTCAGACACCTCAGCCCTCATGGTAACAGGATGCAGTGCTGCCTGTTCTTCAGTCCTTCCCACCCACTCTTCATCCTTTTCTCTTCCCATCTTCCAGTTATTTATACTCATTCCTTACTCTGTCTTTTAAGTATTCAAGGACAACCTTAGTATCTGTTTACAGTCTCACTACATGCAATTCATTTGATTTTTGATCTGCTACTCAAAAAACTCACTAAGACATGTTCATAATCATTTCCATAGTCTTCAGAGCTAGCTGTTTGTTTCTGCTGAGTGATCCAGTCCTCCAGATCTTCATATTCTCGTAGAAACTCATGCAAGACAAGAGTTTCATCGAGCTTCTTCCCTCTGTTGGGGGAAAGAGACAAGATAATGTAATTAGAGCAAAGCAATATAAAAGAAGGGCAATCAGTAACTTTCTTCCAATGAACCCCCAAACCTCTCACCATCAAGACTCATTCTCTTTAATGAAAGAGCTGACTACTTTTCAAAATTGGAAATTATGATTGTAGGATGAGAACTGTCAGCCAGGTCATGCCCATCTCATTAGCTGGGTTCCCCAGAAGAGCACTGTGCCTATCTAAGCTCTTTCCCTGTTCTGTTTTTGATTTTGGTTGGGGTTTGTTGTTGTTGCTTTTGCTGGTTTTTTTCTGCCCATGAAGAAGAATACCCTCTATTTTTTTCCCAGGTCTGTCCTGATCTGTCTTTCTAAAGATAATTGAATTGCTTATGAAAATGAGAAGGAAATCTTTCTAAGGGTGGTGCATGAGGAAAGCAGATGCTATGAAAGCCTTTTGCTGTAATTCTGCTCATATTGCCTGTTTGGCAGAATTGCTGCAACCTGTTACATATTTCAGATGGTCTAGATTATTTTATAATTCAGCCAGGCATGTTACAGGGTTTCCACAGCAAATAATGTATCGGTTTTCCATCTGCTAGCACTGCCCAGCCATCGTGCAAATATTCCAGGAAAGAAGAATCTGGCTTCCCAGTTTGAATCACAACTGTTCATCACAAGAGATGCAACCTGTTAAGAGTCCAGCCCAAGGAGAATGCAGATCAGAGGTACAAACCAGAGCACCAAAAAGGCACCACAAGACGCAGGTTAACATTTAGAAAGAATGAAAACAAAACATTTCTGTGTTCAACACACACAAATGTTTTGGTATTTCTAGATTATTTCTTTTTCTGAACTTTTCATTCACAGGACTTTCTATTGATGATTTTACTTTTTCAACTGTAAACAAGAATAAAAATGAAAGGTAAAACACCAGCATTTTCCTTAGGCTTAATTATTCTAAAATTCAGATTAATTTATTTGTTATTCTGCTTGCAGAGCCCCATTCCTTTTCTGAGTGAAATTTTTGTGGGGTAAAAATCTAAGTTGTTCTGACATTTTTTCCTTTCTGACAAGAAACCAGAAGTGTTAAAACCTTTTGCACAAGCCAACTGTCCTGTTGTAAACATCTTGCTGTAATAATAACTGAAAGTGAAATGAAAATTCATTCATTCAAGAATATTTATTCATTCAAGAATTATTCATTCAAGAATAAAAGCCTTCCTATACTAGCACAGTCACTGGGCATATAAATAAGTGTATCAATTATTGTCTCCCTTACGGTACGTCAAAAGTAAGTAATTTTCAGGTAGCATTAAGGGAACCTTCTAAAAATATCTTTTCCTATAGATAGCAGATTCTAAATACCACAAATGCTAGTCAGAATCTGGCACCTCAAGTCACTTTACATGAGGAGGTTTAAAGGTAAAGAAGAAATCTGTAGGTATCAAATTCTTAATATGTAGCAAATCTCCTTGAATAAAATGTAGAGGTCTTGCTTAGTAAAATGAAAAGCTTATAAATGCACAGAATTATAATATAGAAACAAGCAATTTCCTAAATAAAATTAAAAAATAGGAGATGATGAATATAATTTAATTATAAAATTATAATTATTAATAACAACAACATTATAATTATAATCAATAAATTATTTATAATACAATGAATATGAATTCCAGTGAAGTAACTGGAGATATCCTTTATTGATTTCAGTGGGCTTTGAATCTAATCTGGGATCCAAGGGGCAGTTCTAGTTTATACCTTGCTGCTGCTAGCTCCTGTAACTCCTGGAGTCTTGAATGAACTTGTTCCTTTGGTGCATCAACCTCAACATACTGGATGGAGCCCGCAAGAGGAAGAGTCTGGGCACTTTCACTCAGTTCTTTCAACAAATCTTGGTAAATTACAATCTCGTGCTCCAGTGCCTGACAAAGCAAAACAGTGAATTGAGAGTCAGTGCCCAAGATATCCACTATTGTGAACAGCCTAGGGTGTAGTGATTGAGCCATTGAAAGAGAAATACTTTTGGGAAGGATGTGACATTTCCAAGACTTGATCAATTTTAGCCTATTTCCTAGCAACATTAAAAAAAAAAAATTGCACAGAAATTCAAGCAAATTAGATTAATTAAGACAATTAAAACTTTCTGATGGACTATTAGGTAGAGAAAAGTATTCCTGGATTAATAGTTTGATTTTAGAAAAAAATTATAAGGCTTTTGCATGCATCTGTTGAAACTGAAAAGCAGATAGTCAGTTTTGGCCTCAGAAAAATGTAAGAATATTCACCATCCTCCTTTTCCCCCAAACTACATTTTTCCAAACATGTTAGTAAACTGCATTGATCTCTTCTATCAGTCTATCCATATGTAGATATATATCAGTGCAAAATATCTTGTAGATGGCTGGACACTCAACTACCAATGAGACAAAAAAATTTATGACTGCAGAGAGACCAAAAGATCAGGCTAGCCTAGAGAATTTAAGCAGAGAAATACCTTATGTTTCTTGATGAGTTTCAGTGTTCCATCTTCGTCTTTACCATAGTCCTTGCTTGTCACAAGTGGATATTTTTCTGCTATCCAAGCCTCCAGGTCTGAAGTATTCATTAAAAACTATGAGTTGAAGAGAAAACAAGTGAGCTTCTACTTCAGCTTTCAAAACACATATGTCATTTTTTTTACCTAATAAATTCTAAATAGATGGTGCACTGTAAGGTTTACTGCAATGTTTTATTAAATATTTAGTTCACTGTTCTCTGTGAAATCATAAAACAATGAAGGAGTCACAGATGGAAGACTTCAGTGCAGGATAACTAAGTGTATAATATCAGTGTTACATTTCTCCTTCCCCTGCCTGAGGAGTTCAAATCACTATAAGAATCAGGCTTCATAAAGTCTAGAGTACTGAAAAGTGTTTTAACAGATAGAGGAGGTAAGGGCCAGATGATCAAATCATCTGGGAACATACTTTAGCTGGGCCTGTGACCTCTGTGCAAAGGTTGTCTATGTCTACAAAAATGCATGTGCTATCTGAATAACTGCACTCCTACATGACCCACTGATGACAGAAAGTTTGGATTATCAATATAAATACTTGCATGCAATTTTTTTTTTTTTTTAAACAGGCTCAGCGTGAAGGTCCAGAAGCCCAAGAAAAGAAGAGAGCTAAAATCCCTAACTTACTCTGAGAGTGAATGAATATTATGTGTTCCTCAGTATCATTTTATTGCCTGGAACATTGTTGCCTGAAACAGGTAAAGAACAGATAGCACAAGAAATCCCCTCTTTTTTGATTTCCATGTCATAATTCTCCAGTATGAAGGGCCAGTTCAGGATCCATTACATTAATTAAGTCAAAGCCTGAGACTGTATAAAAACACAGAGAAAGGAGCTACTGCTAGGAGAAATGAGTGTTCTGTGCGCAGCCAGAGGGGATGGGTGTAGGACCCAAGGGAAGCCTGTGGGGCAGCAGGTCTAGAGTGGGGGCTGCATTCAACTGTGCAATCCAGCCCTTCATTCCCATGAGTCCGGACTCAAGCAACTGAAGAGAATATCAGTCCCAGCAAAGCTGGCTTTTTTAAATTCGCTTTAACACTTTGGTCCTCTTGTTTGCTGAAGAAGCTACTGTGTAAACTCTTTGCTTTAATTTGTACCTCCTGGAAGCCAACTGAGTGCTGCAGCTGCTTCATCCTTTCCTCACAGGACTTCTCCAAGCCCTGCCAGGCAGTCACAAGCTCCTGGCATTTCTCACTTATTTTCTGAGCTGATGGGTGCTGGCCTACGATCATTGTCTTTCCTTTATCCAGGACCCGCTGCACTTGCTGTTTGTGAGCATTCACTTCTGCCTGCAGTTCCTGGAAATGAGACGAAAGAAAAAATAGGAATAAAGGAAGGAAATGTGAGGACAAGTAAATTCTGTGTGGTCCTAATCCTAAGCAAAACTGGCAGCTGGTGACAGTGGGCAGAATACAGCAAGTGGACACCAGGACTGTCTTATTTCTACCACACCTGCAGCCCCATTCACGTAATGCTCTGCTCTTGGTACTGCCATCGAGAGAGGTGGGAAGGGTATGTAAGGAAGCAGCACACATCCCTTAACTTCCCTACACCAATGTCCTCCTGGTGTCCTCTCTTTACCATGCTTCTGCTCCTTCCCCTGTCCAGCAGCCAGGGAGCTTTGGGAGATGGAGCAGATCACAGGATGAGACACAAAGCTGGGGGAATCAGAAAAGAGTGTTGAGCTGTTGATGGAAAAATAAAATATCCAAGAAGATGAAAAGGCTGGAGGATGATGCAGAGAGAGACATTGTCATCAGTACCATGAAAATTATTGGACTACTGCTCCATGAATCCTCCCCACTGGTCTTATAACCTTTCTCATGAAACTTGCAATTAAGGTGCTGCAAAATCCAGCATTGCTTGTGGTGCAGGACAGCTGAGGTGCCCCTCTGGCCGTGAGGAACTGCTACAAAGAATCAAACTCCCCAGAAATCAGAATTAACCTATATTTATAAATACAGTGACTGTAGCTTGTTCAAACCATTTTAAAAGCAGTACAGATTTAAAATAATTTTAAAATGCCTGTTATATGTTCTCCTAGAAAATCCACTGTGCACAAACCTCAAGATTGCACGTATAATGAAGCAGTAAGCAAAAAACTACAATAGGATGAGTATGTAACAGTCAAAATATTCAACCCAGATCAACCTACATAGGTTGTTTCCCCACATGTTTCCCCAAAAGGGAAAACTCCTCTTTTTTTTCTATTTAGTGTCAGATACACTAGCTTTTCATCAGCTTTTAATGGGAAGAGTTATGCAATTTCTCAGATTAATAATACTCCATAATATGACAGATTTTGCAGTTCTCACAGGGATGTTGTATTTGTTCTGAAAACCATCACCACACTGCTTATTTGTGTCGACCCACTGAACCATTTTAGCTGTTCTAGAGCTGGAATCAGTGAATGTACTCATTGGAAGTGTTGGCGGTGCAGGTGCAGGTTTGCAGGCTGAGGTGAAGTGCAGTGTGCCACCATATAATAATGCACTTGATTAAAGGGGTTACCTTGTGCTTTTGCAACAGGTTTTGAGCCACATCCAAGGACTTCCCGCAGTTGGTGGAATGGGCAATAGGCAAGCGCTCATTGATCCAGTTCAGTTCCATGTCGTGATAATGGTAGAACTCATAAAGATCCACAGCAGCCTCCAGCAGCTTACGCCTCTCATAAAGAGGTGCTTGCAAAGACTCAAACCTAGGGGTCATCCATTAAATATGTGTTAAAACCAAGCTTTATCCTCATCCTGCCAAGGGAATTAGGCTATGATACCATTGTGAAGATTCCAAAACACTGGACACTTCTTTGCAATTAAATTTCAATGGTTAGTACTGGCTGCACATACAAGGATCCTTTCTATGGAAGGCTACCTTTGGCAAGCAGACCTGTATGATAACGCTAAATGTAAGCAGAGAAAAAATTATTTACACTTTTAAAGTCCTGGGTTTGTCCTTTGATGCATTGAAAGCTGGATCACTGTACCTCTTCCAAAGCAGTGGATGACCTGTGGATAAGAAAGGGACTAGAGGAGTGCAGCTGGCAAGGAGCAATGTCCCGTCATAAAGGTTGAGGTGGGTCAACAGGCAGCTGTGTAGGTGCAGATCAAAGCATAGTTGTGCTCCAGTTGGGAGGAGAAATCATTCCTGAGTATGGGTTAAACTTAACCAACCAAGAGAAATTTTTAGAAGGTAGAATAAAAAATGCTATTTGTCACAAGAGGTGGGTGGAAACAAAAAACAAAGGGACACCGTACCTTTTCAGATATTTCTGTGTTTCATCCAGAATCCTCTGGGAGTCAAAGTGATTGGTGGCCATTTTCCTTGCATGAGATACAATGGCATTCATCTTCTCTGCCAGCTCACGTGTCTCATTTTCCAGCTGTCTGTGCTGCTTGAGTAGATCACGGCTGGAGCGCAAATCATGGCCTGTCTCAGATTCCTGAAGAACTTTCTCAATTTTTTCTATCTTCTTTTTGGCATCCTGCCAGGAAAAGATTACAGCACACTCATACTGTTCTTTCAACAACATTTTCTTTCACTCACTCACTCCTATGACAGCTTCCTGGACACAATTTTTAAATCCAACTGTCCTTTCTTGGTAATATGATGGCTGGAGGTCTCTAAGAGACATCTTCTGGGAATATTTTGTTTTGCAAACTGTTTTAGAGTATTCTTCTCTCTGAGACACTAAAGCACATCATTGAAAACAGTCTCTTTGAAATATCTTCAGTAACACAATATAAAGGAGTCAAACAATCTTCAAAGACTTCAGATTGTAGCTGGAACTCAACAGCAGTTCCATGCATAATGGTCTCAAAACAGCTCCAGAGCATATTGTTCTTGCTATAAAATTTGACTGGATGACCATGTGCTTAACACAGTGCCATGCCTGTGGCCCCCAGACTGCCTCCAGGCAAGCAGTTTTGTTTGCACAGCATTGACCCCGACAGAGTCTGGGCTGTTTCCCAGTACTGGATGGACACACAGACGTGGTGTTGAGCCCGAGATCAACAGCCTGATGCTTTGCTGGCACGGTTACCATGCTCATAAATTTAAAGTGAGCTTGGACAGCATAATATTGGGGTTTCTCTCCGGGACTGTAGACAAAATGGAGACCTTAAAAACCACTTTTATCCAGATAATATTCTCCTCTTTTATGTGGTGTCCACACAACAGAGGAACCAGGCTCCTAGACCATTCCTCCCTTCTGTTCCCCATGACTTCCTGACCTGCAGCAGTTCCATGAGCTGTTCCTGCTGTCCAGCTTGTCTCAGCTTGTCACCTCGCTCTATCATCTTGCCATACAATTCCTTCCACTTCTTTTGAAGCTCTGACATCTTCTCCTGGACGGAAGCTGCAGCATAGTGGTTGTCTTGAATCATTTGATTTCCTTTCTGGAGAAACAGAGTACATCACTTTATTAGCAGATCAGCATCTATGAATTTTGGTACAAGATGGAAAACTTAGCTCCAAAGCTGCCTTCACCTTTATCAGTGTTGTGAAGTGCTCCTCGTTAGCCAACATTTCCTTCTCAGCAGCCTCATGCCACTTCAGTTTGCGTAGAACATTTGTTGGATCACGATAGGATTCATCTGATGCAATCTTGTACTTCTCTTCCATCCATATCAAAAGCTCAGCAGCATCACGATTAAACTCCTTACAGAAGACAAACAGGATTAAATTGATTTAACTAATGAAGAAGTATGATCTTGAACCATAGATGAGGTTTTAAGCCATTGTAATATCTCTTGGTCCCTTTTTTACCACATTTACTAATCTGTTGCCTGTAATTGTCAGTGAAGGTTTGCATTGTTGATAGAGTATTTTAACCAGAAGAGGAGCAATCCTCCAATACAACTTTGTATCTTGGCACAGAAAGCTACGTTTGGTGTCAAAACTTAGAGTAACTGTACTAAGTTATTAAGGCCCAGAAAAATAATAAGTAATAAGCGGAATAAACTTAACCAGCAGACAAAATATTCTGTTGACATTTTGCATTCAAAATCTCCTTTTTTTTTTTTTTTTTTTTTTAAAATTTTGCTATGGTTATAGCTTTGTAAGTTTTATCACCAGTGCATCATCTGCTCCCTGGAGAACGAAGCTCTGTCCCACAGCCGAAGGGAAAGCGAGCTGCAGGAGGAATGCTCAGCAGTTTGAGTTTTTGTCTCATATTAAGACAAAGGGTAAAATTCAAAATTCACAGATGCCCAACCAAATCTGCAGTATCAGTTACCTGTAGCTGTAGGGAATCCAACAACCTCTGTTTTCTCTTGGCATTGCTTTGTATCAGCTGCTCCCACCTTCTCCGGAGAGTGACCATTCTCTCTTCAATACTACCAAGAAAAACAGGAAGTCCAATGCTGTGCTAATATGGGTTCCCTTGCTTATGCTGCAGTCATGACTGTGATATAAATGTAATCTAGTTTCAATAACTTTGCTGACGGGAAGAAGGGATTTATGGCCCTGTCCCATCACTATGTTGGGCTCACCTGGAGAGCAGGTATTGCTTGCCAGCTGCTCTGGATTTTCCTCTTGTACAGCTGTGTCACATTAGTGAATTGCAGTCATACAGTGGAACACTGAGACCGCCCTCTGCCCCAAATATTCCATAATATTTTTATATTATTTATAATTAACTAATAACTCCCTCTTTGATGTAAATGCAATGAGGCTTTGGAATGGCTTTCTAATGGTAGTAGTGCTGGCAAGAAATCAGATCTTAAGGGCACTTTTATAAATTTGTGGGGGGCGTGTTCAAGACATTATCACTTATGATCACTCTTCTGATCCAAGAGGTCCATTCCAACCCTCTATTTCTGATTCTAGTTTGCAGTCCCCTTACGAAATCCTAGTCATGCTAGCACAGAAAAAGGAATTACAGGTAACAGTTCAGCTTTGACAAGAACACAAAGGAGCTGCTCCTGAAGAGTTTTGCTTGTAAAATCTTCAGTAACTTTTTAAAAGCAAACAATATTTCTAATATATGATACTGATAAATTAAGGAATTATTTTTCTGTAGGCATCTAGTGCGTTCACTTTAAGAAAGTTTTTCACTGTAATTTATGATACGAGACAAATTATTCTAGTGGTCTGCCAAATGGCACTTTCAACCTAAAGCATTTCGCCTATTTGTCCTGAGAGCACAGGAAGTTTATTTAAAAAAAAAAAAAAATCCTTTTGCCCCCCTCATCCATCAGACTGTGAATTGGAAGTCAACTAATTCCTCCTCAGAGAAAGTTTTTCCTTTCACCCTGATCACTCTGGATCATTTATCAAAGCTAAATAAAAAAGGAGTGGGTTTGGACTCACACATGAGATGCAAAGTGCCTGCTCTCTAGAAGGTTCACCCCATTTTCATTGAGTGCTTCCACTCGTCTCTTCAGTGCCACCAGCAGTTGTTCAAATTCCTGATGTTGCTTCAGCAGGCTTCGAACAGCATCTACATGGTCCTGCATTTGAGAAAGTTTGGTCAAGACTTCTCTTGCTCATATTGTTTCTGTAGCACTGAAAAAAAATTTGGACCTTGCTTTCCTCCTCCTCCTTCAGGCAGGAGACACAGCATACATTTTGCAGGAGCCTAAGGATGTCCAGGGCTACAAACAAGCAGCAGGTTTGTAACATATCTGGTTTCTCTGTTCTGTGTTTCCATTATGGTTCCATTTTCACCTTTTAAGAAAATCTGCATTCTAAATTTATGCCAGCACTGTGGCCCATCTAGGGATGTGCAATACAAAAGACTAACTAGTGAAACTTTATTCCACTCAGTTGATCCCAAAGTATCAATGTTTTGGGTTCAGCTGAAAATACAAGAGGCGGTAAGAGACCACAACTTCCTTCTTCAATGATTTTGTGAATATTTTCTGCATTTGTTTTTTCACTTCATATGCTTTAATGTTCTTAAATTAATGAAAGAAAAAGCTTTTTTTTTAAAAAAAAAGTTACATTTTTACTTGAAAAAAATTACTGCGTTCAAGCTGAAATCTTATTTTTTAATGGGTGAATCGATTTTATATAAACCATATGACAGGTACAAACAGCAACAAATCACAACTCTAGCTGGTTTTAAATCTTTTTCTTTTGAGGGACAATGAGCTTTGTTCTCATTAAGATGAGTAAAGGCATAAAAATGTTAATAAGATCCTGAAAGTCGAGTTCCCAAGTACGGAAGTGCCGTGATCAGAAGAATGAAGAAGCCAATCTAATAAAGAAGATTGTTGCTACTCCCTGGATGGGGAGAAGTAGGAGAAAACAATACATACCCCAAGGTCATCCCCCCGGAGAAAGGCCTCATGGCCAGAGAGGGCTGCATTGATACGGTCTCCCTCCCTACTGAACTTCTGCAATTCCAGGCCATCCTGCAGCTTTTTCCATTGCTTTTCCCACATTTCCTCCAGCTCTTTGTTCTCCTTGGCAAGTCTCTCCATGGTCTGGTGGACCTCTCTGGTCCTGCTGTTACTGGGTTGTTGCTGGATTACTTTGCGCCCAAGCTCTTCCAGCTGCAGAAATCTTCCCAGAGTCAAAAAGAAAAATGAAACCTCACTGCATGAGGGAATATCAATTCTCATCCATCACAGCTCTTTGTTCTCTTGGCAGTGCCCATACACCAAATTTCCCTCCCTCCCTTTTATTTTTTTCCTGCTGGTTATGCACTACAAAGTGCAGCTATTTTATTGCTCAGGGATACATGCTGGAGGTAGTAAGTGAGATTTCCCCATCTGGACTGAAAGCCCACATAAGCAGGTTTTCACATTAAAAGGGAAAGGAGGGCCAACAGTATCTGGAAATTCATAACAGTGCAGAAGAAGAACTGAAAATGATGGCCTGAGAAGGCATGGGGGAACTGGAATAAAGTACTGATGGCACTCTCTGAGAGTGTCAGGAGAGTTTGTGGAATTCTACTACTGCAAACATGCAGCTCCTCCTTCCGCCTCCATCGGCCGTCAGGATAACTATGCAAAAGCTGACTGGATTTTGTGTTTTGCAGTCTCCTTTTGTCACTAAGGTTCAAGTGCATGTGAATAAAATTTCAATATCTCTACCTTTCATTCTGAGAGCCAATTTCTATCAGCAGGTCTTGATGTTCCTTCAGCAATTGCTCTGCAGATCCCACGTCCAGACCCATTTCTTCACTGCTCAGTTTCTCCCGAATGCCCTCTGCCCACAGTAGGAGCCTACGGCTGTCTTGCAGGAAGGACTGTTGGTTTTGGGCCCACTGCAGAATGTCCTGCTTCTTTTGGATCTCCAGCTTGAGCGTTGCCATAAGCCTCTCCATGTTTTCCACCTGCTCAGTGATGGTCCTGCTCTCTGTAGGGTTGGTGTCCTTGATCCTTCAATAAAATACATTCAACTGTATGAACACTTATTTAGAGCTTGAACCAGTACTCTTTAAAAGGAATGGATTTGGATATCAACAGTTCCATTAAAAAGGAAGTCAGCTAAGGCAACATATCCCCATTGTGAATGTACAGAAAACTTAAGGAAGTAAAAAACTTCAATATTTCAAATTTGAACTCCTGTGTACAATTATCTGCTACTTTCCTACCATCACCCTTACTTCCCCTGATTACCCTCTTTCAGGACCTAAGTGATACCTCCACATTTTGAACTAAGTAACTCACACTAGTAGAAATAATTTTTTTAGAGCCCCAAACAATGTTGTGGTATTCATCCTCCTACAACTGTGAAGTCTGGAAACAAACACCTCCCCAGTCACCCAGCCACACTCAAGAGAAATCAGCTCAATCCACCAGGCAAGTGAGTTCTTCGGGTTTCTAGAAAGAGAAACTTTAAAGGCTACTCATTCTCCTTATAGCCATAATTTACAGCATGATCTTAGAGAACTAGCAAAGAAAGTGTAAACAAAGAGAATGTTCCTTACGATTTTGCAACACTCCTCAAGTATTCAATTTTCCTCTCTATCACCAAGACTTCTCTCTCAGTTGTGTACAGTTTGCGCTTGTCTGACTCCAGTCCAGCAGGAAAGTTCCCTGGTTCCAGATCCCTGAGCTGGACCATCTTGTCTTGCAGTAGCACTCCTATGCTCTGACAGTCCTGAAGAAATGTCCTCACATCAGCCACTCCAATCAGCTCAGAGCCTTTCTCCTCCTTCAGCGTTTCCATAGTTTGCCATCTTGAAGACAGATAAAAATTTATAGCCATTGTTATACATGAACTATATCTATTTTCTGTTCAGAAAAGATCTTGTATAAAGATTTCATCAGGACTTAAGTGAGCTGGAGGGGGTGAACACCAGCACTCCCTCACAACCTCAAAGTTCATGTCGGTGCCATCTCGAACAAGGCAACCTGCTCAGGTAACCAGGACACTCTGAACATGATGCAAATAAACAACCATGGTCAAAATCAGGACCTCACCACTGAGTGCCAGGGTGCCAGGAATACATTCACAACAGGTACTAAATGCTCCTGGTGAAGTCAAACACGGTTTGATGTTCCTTTCAAGATTTGTGAAGTGTGTCCTCACCCTGATGCCTAAGTAACCAAATCAGCTGCAGTGCTGCAGAACTACTCTGAATACCTCACTATCCCCCATGGACGAATTCACATTGTGCTCTAACACGCACACACAAATTTCTACAGTTTAAGTGACTTGGTGTCAGGGTCCTAGGAGCACCCCTCAGTCCTGGAGACACGCACTGGGCTCAGGGCCAGGCTACAGCCAGCTGAGGGCTGCTCCTTTCCTGCTGGTGGCACTGTCATCTAGAAGGGATGTGAATGGACAGCTCTCCAATTGCCCCCCTGAGACAATCCTCCGCTTATCAGTAACACTTTTACCTGATGTTGATCTCTTCCATCCAAGTCTGGATCTCAAAATATTTGCTGGGACTGATCTTTCTGTATTTAGCAGCTGAGTTTTCAATGTTTTCCAGCTGGCCTTTGCCTGCAGCCAGTTCTGTTAAAAATCTCTAAAATGGAAAAATACAAGAAAGAAGAACTTGAGAGTTTTCCATTTCTGTGGACACAATTCTCAATAATCTTTTATATCCACTCATGTCCCACTTTCACAGTTGGCTTCTCCATTTTCCTGCCTGCTGACTCCATGCACACCTGTGCACACAAGTCCCCTGCAGCCCCCTGACCTCCCTGGTGTGCACACTATGTCTGTGAACGTATGTCCGTCTCCACAGGGATGCAAGTGCACTGATGGATTTTTTCATAATTGGGTACTTTTTTAAAGTGATGTAAGATAAACCACAGAAAGAATCCTTTTGTACCATGATATTTGTACAGGATACCATGTTCCCAGGAAGATAAAGGGACAGAGTCACGTCAGCTTCAGTAATTTGGCATAGTCTGCACAAAAGAAATATCTGGTCTATGCATGACTCTCTAAGTTGAAATTAATGAAAAGGCTCTCAAAGCATCATTTCTCAACTTCATCTTTTCTCTTAAAGGCCAATTCGATTTAAAAGGTGTCGTGTGTGAAGAGGAAAAAGGCGTACCTGGTATTTCTGCTGCATGACTTCCACATTGTCTGCTTGAGGTTGAAGAGTCCGGAAAATGTTCTCTTTCTCTCTCATCCATGACTGAAATTCTTCACAAGAGCTACAAAAGCGATAATATCCAATCATCTCTTCCAGGGCCTTTTTTCTGTTCTGTAAAACAGATGAAGACTTAATTATTGTTGTAATAGCTCCTTACCATTTGAAGCAACAGAAAAAAGATCCTTGCATTTAAGCTACAATATGCAGGTGGTAGCTTAGTAGTTTTCCCAGACAGTGCTGGAAGAGAACAGAACATGAAATTTTAAGATCACAATACTTCTTCCCCGACCAACAGTGGTTTAAAAGCGTAAGAGAATAATTTGGAGAGTGCTCAGCCCCTGGACAGGTAGGAAGGCTGCTGTGCTACTTGCTGCTGCTGCCTGAAGACTTGAGGCAGTAGTACCTAGAATATGTAAAAGTCACATAAAACATGTTTGTGTTGGTCTTTAGAGCATGATTAGAGCAGGTGGGAATGAAAAGCAGCATATTGAAAATGCAGGTTACAGTTTATTTTCTCTGGTGCCAGGCAAGACAGCCTGGTGATTTAGGAGCTACAGCAAGCAAACATTAAGGGGGGCAGGGCGGGGCGGGGAAGATTGCACAAAAGAATCTGCTCTTCATGGACTAAAAATACTGGAATGTAAATGGGAAATTTGCCAACATAAATTGTGTTTTGATCTAAAATTTCAATGATAATCTCAAACCTTGAAGCCCTACAGGAATTAATAGGATTGAGGCACATTATTAAACTGAAAAACAGAAGCCAACACAGCGCCTAATTTCAATTTGCATTGGTTTGGACTTCTTTTTCATGAACTGCAAAGCAGAAGGGGATCTTATACCTCAGCCATGCTCTGTAGATGTTCATAAAGCGAATCTATTTCCTCTTGGGTCTTCCAGATGTTCTCTGGAAGAAAATGATCATCTGGACTTGAGCTTCCAGTGGATGCAGTTTCAGATGTTGCCCAGGTTCGACTGAATGGTAGCCTAGTTGTCTTTTGATTTAAGTCACTTGGGGCTTCCCTCTTTGTCATCTGTTAAGAAAAATTTAACAAAATCAACGGATGAAAATTTCTGATTTGGATAAAAATTTCACATGGAAGGAAAATTTGGACGTGATAGTTCAAATCACAGCATTCTGACCCTTCAAAACAAAAATTTCCGGTATTTTTTGGAAACTGTTTCCACTGTTCTATTCTGAAAAAATGAATCAAAACCCTGAAAAACGTTTTGGTTTTGTTTTAAGAAGAAATTTAATTTAGCACATTTAAAAATACATAGATTCAGTAAAAATTCTCATTTTCTACCCAAATCAAAGTGGTTTCATTGTAGGGGCTTTTTTATTTTTAAAAGTGCCAACAAGGCAAGGCAATTGACTATGCTAATGGTTCTCTTTGTGGTGATGTTTTAGTACCTGAACACTTCCAGTTTCAAAACCTGTGAGTGCCCTAGTGAATCAATACTTCTATTTGTGCATCAACACCATCTTGTCATGTGCTTTTTCACATTTCATAGCAAAGTAATGAAATTTTGTTCTAATAAAAATTAATGTTGGATTGATGAGGTAAAGGAAAGACCACAAGTGATGCCTATTGCTCTCAAATTTATTGGACTAAACATTGAGTGAATGTAGACGCCTAAGAGAAGCAAGCTATGAAATGTGTCATTCAGCCATTCATCTCCCCTGAATTCTGTTATTAAATGAGCTGATCTCAAGTCAAAAGTTCCCTTTCTAGTCAGTGAAAAAGAGGGTCATTTGCAGAGCTTGACTGCATCCCATATGCCTTAAAAATAGGGGATGGTATGAGTTGCTCCTGGAGTTGTGGGATAGTTCTTCACTATATTAGGGTACTAAAAGAATTTGTAAGGATGTGTTGATTAAATGTCTGCTTTTTAAAGATTATTGAATTTGATAATTTTATGAGAATAAAGATTGAGAATGTATTTATGAAGACCAGTAGACGGAACTAATATGGATAAGAATATTTCTAACACTTCAAAGAATACTAAGAAGGTGTGCTATGAGCAGACAAGAACCTTCTCTGTCAACTAAAATTTGCCTCAATTCTAATAAAAAACTTAATTTGGAGTGTTCTATTTTGGCAAAATAAATAAAAAATAAATAATTGAAAGCCCATTTTGTTTACATTCTTCAACACAATGTGACAGAATCCCTCATCTACTTACTGCAGCCGGAGCTTGCTGAGCTGCAATGTCAGCCTGCTCTTTGAGGCGCCTCATCTCGGAGGAATAGGCTGCAATCTCCTTCTCCAGGCGCAGGTGACGATGCAACAGCGCTTCAGCACCTGATTCATCTTTGCCATAGTCCTTGCTGGCGAGGAGGGGCTGCCTTTCTCGCAACCAGGAGTTTGCTTCATCGATGTCAGCAAAGTACTGAGGGAACACAGGGAAGAAAACACTTAGATTCATCCTGAAAGTATCATATCCAGCTCCTTTCTCTTTGTAAAGTTACAAATAAGGAGAAACGCCATTAGGTCTGTAGCTGTAAGGTTACTTTCAGGAGTTGTGAAAGCTATGGATAAGGTAGCTCTAAACCCGTGATGAATTTCATGCTCACAACACAGATAATTCACAGAATCACAGTGAGTAAAGAGATTCAAGGATTGCCTATACAGCTCTTTAAAATCTCCTAACTAGCTAAAACTACATGGTGCATAACAGCAACAATAAAAGGGACTCACAATGTATGATGTTTGTAGGCACTGTGTAATACCAACAGATATTTTCTAAATGTTTAAAGAACAAGCAATGAACTTGTCTACAACAGACGTTTACTTTGTTCCAGAATTTGCAGTCTGCCTGGATATGGTTGTAGAAAAGTAAAACAAGGTTTTGAGATATAGAATAAAGGTACAACAGAAAAAAAAGAAAACCCATAGCAATGAGGGACAAAGAAAGAGCTAAAACACCATAATGGTGTTAATCTTAATTAACAGAGACAAGAGAGAATTTAGACTTTCTCAAGAAAAAAGCTGTTCAGTTTTCTTCAAACATTTCATGGAAACAACAGACTGAGCAAAGTCTTAAGAAAGGGAGAATAAGAAAGCCCAAGATAATGTGATATGATTTAAGAATGCTGCTTTTATACAAATTCTTTGTTTGCAGATGTGTGAATGTTTGTGGGAATAAAATCATAGGTCAGAATGGAAGTGTCAGATGCTTTGCAGGATTTGTGAAGTTCATGGTCAATCTAAGTCTTACAATATGTTTCTTTTTTTGGTGGTTTTTGGGATTTTTTTTCATTTCAGAAATACGTCACACAGCTACCTGATCCCACCCTCTAAAAAGACTCTGCATTAGCACTATCATGTGAGTTATTTCTTTTACCATTTTTACCTTCAGAGCAACTCCCAGCTGCTCAAATCTCCTGCCTGTCTGGCTTGCAAGAGGATTGAGACTTCACTGCCAGAGATCTTTTTGTAGACAAACAGGTGAAGGCTTTCCTGCCTTCCATGTGGGGGCATGGGGCAGAAGTGAGCCACATCCATGTCCCCCCTACCACACACCCCAGCAGAACCCTCTTACCTGTTTGATGAGGGCTGCTGCCTGCAGGCGGCTTTTGCGATCAGCCACCTCATCTTGGAGCTGCTGCCACAGCTTCTGGAGGTTGTCTGTCTGCTTCAGAATGTCGTCCTGGCGTGTGGGGTTCTTTTGGCTGAGCTCCCAGCCCCTCCTCATCACATCTGCACATATGGCCCTGTGTGAATTGCACTCTGCTTCAAGAGCCTAGCACAAGGACAGGAAACATGTCAGTGCAGCTCATTCCCTACCAGCCAAGAGAAAAGAGTGGATCCCGTTCTCTGCTACTGTCATGCGTACATTTCCAAGAGCCCCATGTCTTATCTTTTCACCATCTCTCTCTTTACGCTCATCTCTCTTGGCCAGGAAAAGAAGGTGAGAAACATGGACACTAGCAACCTTTTTTTTTGCCCATCAAATGTTAGCTAATACGGAGCCCAGGGTCTTCACAAGAAGCCCCACTTCTAGTCCAGTACGAAGCATATTCCTTCTCTACCCCTTCTTTCCCCTCTTTCAGAAAAAAAATCCCTACTCCATACATTTTTTTAAAATTCTAAACTCTGGTCATGACACTTGAGATAAGGATTGGTTTGACAGCTTTCTTTTAAGTGCTGCACTGACTGAACTGAAAGACATTGACGTTCTAAAATCTCGCTTTAATACAAAGACAAGGCACCAGCAGTGAAGTACGAAGTACCTTGTTCTTCTGAATAGAGGCTGTGATCTGGCTGACATCTTTCCCTAATGTTGTCATCCTTGCCAGCTTCCATTTCTCAGAGATCCATGATTCTTCCTCTTTGCAGTCACGGAAGAATTCAAAAAGCTTCAAAGCCTCTTCTAGCTGAGATTTACTGAAGGAAACAAACAATGTATGACAGTCAGAATTAGGATTCCATGAAGACAAGGGTAGAATAATCAAAGAAAAAATTAAAAATCCAGAATTTGACTGCTTTTAGTTCCTCTTTGTCATATACTAATTTATTCATGGAATAAGACAAAAGAAACAAAATTACTTCTCCTTCTTTCCCCAGGAGATGAGGAGATAACCATTTTCTAGTCAGACTTCCCATAAAGCAAGTTATAATAAATGCTGAGAATGAAGCTAATCTTCATCTATGAAAGTGAGTGATCCTTTCAGTCAGTTGCAATCAAGACACGAGTTGCTTTTGTTACATCTTCATAAATGGAGAAATGAAAAAATTTCAAATGCTGGGAAGCTGTGCCTTCTGATTAAAGGATTAGGATTGGGCATCTTGATCAGGAGAAACAGAGCCACAACTACAGCCCTACCGTGACTTGCTCTGAGCTGTAAGTTTCTGGTACAGTTGACGAAGCATCTGAACTTTTGCATAAAGCAATTCTGATTTAACTGTGCTGTCCTTGCTGATCTCTGCTGTCCTCTGGGTGATGTGTGTCAATCTGCCATCATAGGAAGAGATCTGCGAGTCTACCAAGTTGTGATTCTGCAGCAAATCTACTACTTCCAGGAGCTGCTTCCCACAGTCCTGGGAATTCACTAGCACCTACAAAGTGAGAAGGAAAATAAAGGCATTTTCAGAGAGTGCATCCAGGGTCTCAGTGCAAATAAATCACTTCAAAGGTTTCTGTTTTCTCTCACAGCTTCTAAATGTCCAAGAATGTCAGTTAGGTAAAGCTAAAAGGCTGCCTATATAGAGAAAATATACTTTTCTTTCAATTCCACAAGTTAATGGAAACAATCCAGAGTTTCTATCTGCTGCAGAGCAAGTAATGGACTAGTCAAACAAGCATCTGTGTTCGCATCTAAGCTATTTCTTCTGATTAAGCCCTCAAGTGCTCAGAATTTGTGGACACAATCAATATCCCTTTGCTATAGACCCATCTGTAGGCAGATTGATTCACAGTCTGTATTTGAAGAATTCTACAATATCCCATTCTATGGTATGTTCTAACTGCAATGTTCTTTTATTTGAGGAGCTGTCTTGTCTATCTAAATAATGAAAAGAAGTACTTTATAGTATTTAACTGGTGACTGATGAGAACCACTTATCAGTCTGTCTTCTTTGTAATTGTATCAATTGACTCAATTACTAATCCTAGGGTACTGTCTTTCCTTACCAATCTTTTCCCATATTCTCAGGCTATTGGTGTTCCAAAGGCACTATTACCATTAGATGTTCTTTGTCTACTAACACTAGGACAAAAATATTTATAACTTAGAGATTGCTCTTATCCTTAACTTGAAATTCAGAGCTTCATATAGCACACTGACTCTTTCACCTTGGGTACAAGGCAACCTGTAGTCATAAGGATTTTTCTGTCAAGGTAAAGGATGTATATATACTTCCTTCCATTACAAAACCAATATGAACCCAGTTATTTCTCATGCTAAAGAGAAGACTGTGCTCTGACACTCTGGTAACAGCTGGAAATTCATGCTAAAAGCAACCATTAGGCATTTACAGTGGAACTTTCCTTTCTCATGAGCTTATATACCTGAAAGCCTGAGCTAATTCCCATCTGTATAATTACTGCAGGTACTTCTAGAAGCTAATTCAGAAGAACTATGTGGAATGGAAACAGGAGGTGTTTTTATTCCCCTTTTGCTTTTGCACTTGTAAATTTAGAAAAGATTATTTCCCATCTTTATTTTACTATACAACTCAAACCTGTAGTGCATTCCATGTAATAGGATACCTGGCTTTCAGATTAGGGAAACCCCCTATAGCAAAGCCTGTTTTTTTCTCATGTAGTTACCTGTAATGATGAACTGAAATGCTCAGTTAGGCATCTAGGTAAAAACTGTATGTTTTTTCTATGGCTGATAGGCTTATCTCTTGTTGGCACCAGACAGTCCCTGGAACATGGGGACACACAGTGGCAGCACTGCAAGTTGTGTGCTGGTGGAGAGGGCTCTGTACCTGCAGCTCTTTCAGCTCCTCTGTAATGGCATCTATGTCCCTCAGGAGGCCCAGAATTTCCTGCATTGTTCCCAGGGATTGTTCTCGTCTCTGCAGCTGATCCAGGAGATCCTGCCATTGCTTTGAAATGCTCTTTTGCCTACAAAGGAAGGGAAAGAAATTACCAGTTTGGACCAAAGACTTTGGGCAGCACTGGAGGATTCTCAGTGCTTGCAGCTTTAGAGGAGCTAAATGAACACACGTGACCCTTGACATCAGTGTAAGAGGACAGGCCAGGAACACACAACAGGTCAAAGCAATGTTGTTATAGGAAGTTTGACAAGCACATCATCTGTCTTTGACTTTTTAAAATTTAGACATTGTTTTTGAGGATGTTCATAAAACATCCTTTTCTTTGTTACAGTGCTTTTGCTTGATACAGTGGAAAGGCTTGGAAACAAAAAGTGGTCTTCAAATGGCTGCTTAAAGTAAAACATTAATCTAAACCATATCATAAGTCACTATCTGATCTCATAGCTTGATTTACTCTTTTATAACTCTTTTTCTGAGTTTTCACAGAGGGTCCTGATTTTGTCTGAATTTAGAAAAGCACTAAAATACCACAAGAGAAGTTATTTGTATGGCATTCTTAGATACTCACAAATCAGGTTGTATAATAACCTGAGATAATCAGAGAGTTTATAATTTCTCAATATTTGCTCCAAAATGGAGTAAATCTGAGAATACTGTTCCTTAACCAATCTGTATCTCCCTAAATTGCAGACTGAAATAGAAATGAGTTGATTTGGGGAAAAAAGTGGTATCTCTCTAAGCATTTTTGATGGCAGATAGAATATTGGTAGAAATTTTTAGGTATATTTTCATATATAACAAAAATACCTTAAAATTATTTCTCACCCTAAATTGGTCTGAGGACTTGACCATTCAAGGAAAAAAAATAGAATTTTGAAGAAGATGAAATGATTGCCTTATCTGCTGAAGCTGTTCACAGGTAGAAGACATTCCTGACAGTTCTACTCACGAAGAGCAGAGACAAGATTCACAGTTATAACTCATTTTCTTCCACCACACCACAGAATTTCAACTAATTTTGACCTCCACCATTACACAGTCTCACAACCATCACTCACTTCTGCAAGATTTGGTCTTTGCCATGATAGTTCTCCTGGCTGATAACGGTGGCCATTTCATCCAAAGCTGTGAAGCGCTCCCTCCTGGGCAGTACATCGGCCACAATGGCTTCCAGCTTCTTACTGGCAGCCTCCATCCTGTCCACACTCTCTGGCCAGAAGTCCTGCTTCCCAATCACTTTCCTCATGTCTTCCAAGTAGGACTCACGCAGGGCTGCCTTCTTCAGGAACCTCTGGGCTAGCTGTTCCAGCCTTTCTAGCCTCAGCATCTCCTTTTGCAGTGCTTTTCCCCGGTTGTGCTCTGACTTTTCCAGGATGATCCAGTGCTTTTCCACATCCTGCAGCATCTTCCCCTCTGGGGGCAAGTATGGCCGCTGGTTGTTGGCTCTCTGCTTGGTCCTGATGTTGAAGAGATGAGCTTCAATCATGCCCTTCTCTTGGTATTTGGGGGGTTTCTCCACAGTGCGGAAGGTTTTAAAGTTGGCCATGAGCAGCCACATTTCCTGAAGAGAGTTGGGGAAATGACGGTCATCCAGTTCCACCACCTTCTGTTTAATCCATTTCAGGAGGTCAGAGACCATCTGCTCATACTGAAGCTTCAAGTCATCTATCTCCTTCAGGAAGAACACAATCTGTGATGGG
Source organism: Pachycephala philippinensis (assembly GCA_013397055.1). Lineage (NCBI taxonomy): Eukaryota > Metazoa > Chordata > Aves > Passeriformes > Pachycephala > Pachycephala philippinensis. Next base: position 684,644 of record VWZT01001858.1, on the reverse strand, counting down.
AATATAAAGTTACAAGCCACATAAGAAACAGAATGAAGCAAAGTGGGTGAACAGAAAGCAGTGTCTTCAGCAGTCATCACATTTTCATACTGATGTGGTGACAGCTGTCACATCTGAGGCCAAGGGAAATCCTAAAACAGCCTTCCATAAAACACAGATAAATAAATATCATACAATGTCTCATTTCAGTTTTTATTTAAGAAAAAATTAATTTTGGAATAAACACCACGTATGTGGAGACTGTTGGACATTCTTGTGTGGGATGACTAGAAAGCAAGAATCCCAAACTGAAGGTTCACATTTTTTGTTTCCCAATTAAAAAACTCAGATATTTTTTTCCCAGTCTCTTCTCTCAGCCCCAAACAATCTATCCATGTATGTAATTACACCCTCTTATCTTCACCACTTAGGATCTTAGGAGACCATCTGACAAGATCCTGGTTCTCTCACATGCACACAGCAGACTGTGGTCAAACAGCCCCTTCTCAATCTCTTCTGTTGGAACTGTTTCTCTTTATAAAAATTATTAGAAAATGTTTTGTGGTCAAACAGGGCTTTGGTAAGGATATTAACTCTGATTCAATACTAACTTTTCAAGTCCAAGACATTTATCTGTTTCATTTGTGGCCTGACCTGCCTTTATTTCAAGTTCAGGTAAATACTGGAGCAAACATCTAGAATTAAATCCCTAATGAAATAAAAGGTGTTAGAATGAAATCATCCTTTCTTTCCATTTTCCATTTATTCCATCTTTGTCTTTTTACTTAATATTATTTTTTTCTTCACCCTAACCTAGTAAAGATGCAGATCTTTACTTCTGCACATGTCAGGTTTAGTGCTGAACAATGTTGTCTGCCTCTATCATTCTGCTGAGTTTGCCTGCCCCAGCCAGGCAGATTAGTGAGGGAGATGGCACTGAGACAAGACCCAGTCTTTCCAAGTGGTAATCTGCTTTTGCCTACCAGAAAGTGCACTTGGCAGTGACTAAATGCTGCAGTCTTGCAAGAGGAGTAAAATAGCACCAACCTGTAGTGCAGGAAAAGCAGCCCGTGACATCAGGGCTCCCTTCTGTAGTTTCTGCCATCGTACCCAGTTGTTGCTGAAAGATCCTAGCAAATGCATGGTCACCTCAGTTGGGAGAGGGAAAGGAGATTTGCCTCCCCGAGCTGTTTCTCTCTGCCATCCTGGTCACACACCTAGTCTGAACTCAAAGGCTTCCTTGACACATTCAGGCTTCCCTCCCAATCCTATTAGTAAATTCAGAGCTGCCTATTTGAGGGGACTAAGGACATGAAGAGATTAACATCTGTTTCCTTCTCCTTCTGAATGTTTGTGTGTGTCAGAAATGCAGGAAGACAGGAATGCAATATTAGAGACAGGCTAAAAATAGGGAAGGAGTCAAAGGGAGAAAAAGAAGCAGGTAAGTGGAGAGAGAGAAAAGATAGAATAAATATAACTATGAAAAAATGGAAAAAGCAGTGGAGCACAATGAGAATTGAAAAAGGACAGAGTAAGTAAACTGTTTATCCATGAAATACAAAAGTCATGGTTTACTTGCTCCTAATAGTTCCTCTAATACATACTTGTGGACTCAAGGACCATTTCATGTTTATCAAAAGATAAATAATGCCTCCTGGCCAAAATCCAGTGACTCACATGTAGAGCTCTGAAGTCCTACTGCCCACTCCCCTCACTGATGCCCAACCTTTGGCTGAATTCCAAGTCCTGCTCTCACTGAATGCATCTGTTTGGAGAACATGCTGTTCTAATACATAGAACCTTAGAGTATCTTGAGTTGGAAGGGACCCATACGGACCATTGAGTCCAACTCCCTGCTGCTTGCAGGATTACCTAACATCAAGTCTTCTGACAAAGAGCATCCTCCAGACACTCCCTCAACACTAACAGGGTTGGTGCTGTGGGGAGCCATGTTACAGGATCATCTCATTCTTGCCCCAGACCACATTTTTAGCTCACCAAACCCTGTTTTGCAAAACCTTTTCACCTTGCCACCACCAGGGAAGCCTCGGTCTGGATTTTTGTGCCTCCCATTAACCAACATATTCCCCCTCTCAACTGCACAGGCAGATCTCCGAGTCCAGATGTTCATGTAGGACCCATCCTGGATGTGTAGGTTTTCTGCAGGCTATTTCTTTTGTATTTTTGTCAAAACGAGAACAGATTTCTCTGGAGATAGAAGAGAAATTCTCTCAAGGGAAGTGGTCATCAGTGAAACAACTACAAAATTCCTTTAGTTTTCCATCACTGGGATGCAAGTAATTTTAAATATAGCTCATGATTTTATGTGAGCTAAAGTGTATGTGGAAACAGAAAAAAAAATAAGCTTAGCTAAATTTAATAAACATTTTATAAAAATTTTTTTAAAAATTAGCCAATTTAGCTAGCGTTCCCTCAGTTTTCTTTGTTGTTGCTATTGGCAGTGGTGGTATTGAGTTGTTTTGGTTTTTAGTTTGTTTGGTTTTTGGGTTTTTTTGTTTTTCATTTTCTACCTAAGGAGTTAAAAAGAAAGGATGACGATTTTCATAGGAAATCAAAATCCATAGTCCCATAGAATAAGGGATCATCTTTCCTACTAAATGAGCAAATTGTTGACTAGGTCTGCTTTTGCCTTGTCTTAATCTTCTCCCAAAATTATTGCAATCTGTTTGTCTCGAGCCACCTTGGAGCCATATCAGTTCTCAAACAGAAATTATGAGGTCAAAAACAGATTGATTTTCAGTGAGATAATTGCAACCCCCTTGGAGATCAGAGAGTGTACAGGCTCCAGGTACAAGTCTCAAGGTAGAAGGTCCTGCAGGTGGCTGTGCCTTTTGATTCAGTTCAAATGGTTCTAAAATTAAGCTTGCACAAAACCCTCCACACTTCCAAATTAAATTTAGCTTTACATTTTTAACTTCTGCCTTCCAAAGACAGCCCTGCACTTACTTTGGTAAGTCTCTTTTGTACTGTCTGGCCTTGTTTCAGTCTGGAGAAGTAGTGGTAATAGAGTGATACATAAGTCATGATGGATCTCTCATCTGGATAGGGCACTGCCACATCCTCAGCATCAAGCAGTTTGCTGATTCCAAACTCTTTCTCAGCCACATCAAAGGCATTGTTCAGGTTTTTAATGGGCTGGTCCTGCCTCAGTGAGCTGTAGTGGATAAGATCAGGCCTGGGCAAGGAGAAAAACAAGGCATGGAGATGAAGAAAGATTTATATTTGTAGTAAGTTCTTTCAGATCATAAACCATAAACAGTTTATGAGACTAAGTTAATAGTCACATAACTGTTAATGTTATGTGACATTAATGCTGAAATTACTTTGACCCTGAACGTCATTCAAGAGCATTGCCCCTTGCCTACATAGCAGGAAGAAAATTGTCCTTTATGAAATTGAATTACCATTCCCAGCAAACCTCTGCCCTTCTTTTATTTCTCCTCTTCCCTGATGGGTGAAAACCAAAGCCCGCTAGAGAGGCACCTCCAGAAAAGGGAGGAGACTCCCAGCTGGGGAAGTTACAGAATCCCACTATGGTATCCTGTATAAGATGTAGCAGAATGGTTGAGGACAAAGAAGTGTTCAAGGTTACCATAGGTCATTTCTCTCTCCTTCTTTTGGCTATTTCTTCACAACTTTTCAAAGGGACAGAGAAGGGAGAAAGAAAGAGACTCAGAAGGTGCTTACTCTATTACAATTGAACAGGAAGATATACATGCTCACAAAGTTCATACAATAAAACCACTGCCTAAAACAATAATTTTAGAAAAAGAGCAATGGAAACATCACTGAGGGGCTAAGACCAAATGGACAGCATTGTTCGGACGTGTGATATTCCCCTGGAAATGCAATGCTATACCCAACTAAAGGAGCTACCAAGCAGGAGCTTTTGGTCCTTCCTTCCAAGAAGGAGAGAATATCCATTTATAAAAGAAGAGTCTTCTGTGAGAAAGGGCAGACAGAATCTGACGGTTTCTTGACAAAAACCTGTAATTCAGACCCTGAAATTTCTAGCTCATGTCAGAGCTAGAAACAGCAATGAGCAACTCTGTCTGAGTTGATCCATCAGATCTTACCTGTGAGCATGTATGAGTGCATTGAAAGCCAGCCCATCACTCCAACTTTTGGAGAAGTCCTTCACACTCACATTGGAATAGCTGGCAGTTTTATGCTGACACCAGAGTAATAAGGCTTCATTGGCAAATAGAACATCAGCTCTGCCTCCAAATTCTTCCTGTGAAGAGAGAAGGGAGAGGAAAAATCTGTGTCAACAATATATGAAAGTAGTATCAGTGAGTTTACACTTATGTTCCCAAAGATAATTTTGTATTACTTTTGTTCAGTTCACAGATCCTGAATATGATGTATTCAGGTCTAATATTAGAAATTATTGACTTTGATTTCATAATACCTTTATAAAATCTTATTTTTCATGTTCTTAGAGTACATGTTAATAATTTAAAAAAGCATATCCTTCTTCAGAGAAAGAGCAAAGGAGCATGATGGGACTCAAATCTAGAGAGAACTGTTGACAGAGAAATTCGACATGAAGTCAAAAGTCCGTAAAAAATTTGTTGAAGAGGGTGAAGAACATGAATTTTCTTTCCATCTCCATGTCATTGTTTTGTCTCTTTGAGAAAAGAAAAGTGGATTCAATTACACAAGCAAAAAGACAAAGATACAGTTTTACCTTATCAAGTTTGATAGATGAAATCTGAAATCGAAGAATGATGATCCAGATAAGGCCCAGGATTAAGGTTCTGTCACCATCTACAATATTCTCAGGACCAATCACTTTTACTTGTACCTGCTAATAAACCAGTATCTGTTCAGCATAAAAGCACTCGTGTCCAGCTCTCAGTGTAGCAAACTGTTACTGAAGAGGGTGTTCAGGCCATTTTCTTAAGCAAAGAGGTTTTGTGTTTACACCTTTTCATAGGTCCACAGACCTGCAAGCTCCTATATCTGCTCATGATGAGTTTCAGCAAAAGCCTGGCAAAGGGATAGTGGTCTCAAAGATTTCAAGTTCCTATATATGTTTTTAAAACTGGTGGTTAGGGAGAGGAAAGACACACATTACAGTGCTCCTTTTCTCCAAAGGAGAGGAACTTTAGCTGTTTCTAAAACATATTACTCAAATAACAAAGAAATTAAAAATTGATGATTTTTTTTTCTTTTAATAAAACCCCTGGCCTGTCTTCAGAGGGTATGTTATTGTGTACTAGAGGGAGAAGCTATAATGAACATGATACTATAATTAATTAGTAACATACATAAACTGTTGTGGTCTCTAATATCAATATTAACTTACCTTGGATTTCAGAAATGTGATGGCTTTGCTGTTGTTCTCTAGAAAATGCACTCTCATCTTTCCCCGGCTTGGTTTGGGCAAAGCTTCTCCAGAGAGCACCTCCAGGAGTTTCATGAGAGGGATGCCATCCTTCAAGTCTGTGTAAATATCTTCTATCTCAATCTTTACCTGTAGAGACCAGCCAGACAATACAGACTCCAGCTTAACATTTGGCACAGAGAACCCTCTACTTCTAAAACTAAACAAACAACACCTTCTTGATGTTTCACTGAGTCTTCTCTATGACAGTGCATATATACACAGTGGTGAGTCTTAATTCAGAAAAAATGGATTTGCAGAAGGACTGACATTTTTTGTGAAAGTAGTCTGAAGCTAAAAAGCCCCAACAATCAACACAAAAATACAAACCCACAATGGAGTAAAAAAAGAAAAAAGCAGGAGATTTTGAAAAATAAAAAAAATTGAGCATTTTCAAAATCAAACCTTTCATAAATGCTGACATTTTTTATTTCAATTCAAGTGAATATTTTATTTTGTCAGAATAATTTTATTCTGAGCAATGCATTTCATTTAAAAGTTGAGCTGATAATCCCATTCAGTGACTCATTTTTTACTCCATAGTCTCAACAAAGTTTGTCACATCCTGCTTAGACCTGCACTACCACCCAAAGTCTCCATATTTTTAGCCAGAGTCTCACACTAAGTGAAAGGTTAGATCATTTACAAAAATGTGTTTTATTGCTGCCAGTAATGAGATCACCCAGCGCTTAGGTGATACAACATGACACAGTCTGTACTCTGACCTAACAAGAACTTGCCTTGGGTGTTTCCTTTTGGCCTTATGCCACTTGCCATCTAGAAGTGACATTAAAACCCTACCACACACTTAAGAATAATTTACTGTGATTTTGAAATTACAGTAAATTATCTTTTTTTCTTCAAAAAAATAGAGAGAAAGAGAGAGAAAGAGAGAGGAAGAAAGGAAGAGAAAAGAAAGAAAGAAAAAGAAAGAAGAAAGCTTAGCTTTCTTCTAAGCCAGTATATTTTTCATTCAGGGAATATTTACATGTTAAGGGGAAAAAGGACAGACAACAGGCATGCACCTCCTAATTTCTGACCCATTATTAATTAGCTTAAGAGATCTTTTCTGCAGAGAAAGAAAAAAACACTAAAAGTGTAAAAGCAACTTAAAAGAGTCTTTAAGTCTGTACTGTGCATGGAACAAGGATTTACAACTTGGTCTACTGATTATCTCCATAAAAAAGCTCTCTGTTTAGTTGCCAACTTTATTTCTTTTTGCATATTAAATAAAACTTAAAATTCTGCCTACGGTGTACCACAACAAAAAAAAAAAAAAAAAAAAAATTTAAAGCTGTTATATCCTGTTACACTTCTATAAATGAAGAACACTTCAATTTGAATTTGTAAAAAGACAGACTTCACATATCTGCTTTATGTCTCACCCAGCTGCTGTTTTAATATCTTTGTTGCCTCATTCTTCTCATAAACATACCACTCACAGATAGCTTAACAAATTCAATCCAACAGCATCCTTGAAGTAGTCAGCAATATAATTGAGAGCTCTGCAGTGTCCTGCAGTATGATCCAATCACCTTACAGTGTGCCTTGGAAAGCTGGGACTGCACTGCCAGGCAGACCCAGAGAATCTGTCTGGCTCTGCTGCCTCTACCGTATATGGTTTGGAAAGCTCTCACAGGCCTTGCTCCCCAGGCTTTTATGATAGGTGAACAAGTACATTGCAGGAACTTAAGACTGACATTTTTATCTTTGAACTTGAAGGCATTTTTAAAATGAGAAAGTATATGTCTATAGCTAAACAGAATTAATTTCTTACACCATAAAAACCTAACTTTCTGCAGGTAGCAAAATGAGAATGTATTTTGCATTTGTTCTCCCCTGCTAAGAACAATAAATTTGAAAGTTTGTTGTGCTCTGCAGCTGCCTTTGTACGAATCACAGAGTTAAAACATTACACTGAAAAAAACCATCTGGCACTGAAACACAGATGAGCTGCAATGGACCCAATGGCCTGGTTCTGCTTGGTGTCCCCAACACACATTTTCATTACTACCAACTACAGACTCTAGAAAACGGAATTGGTTTTGGATGATGTCATTCCCTTCTGTGCCACAGCTACATCATTTGTGCCTGAAACTTTATCTGCAGTAAGTCTGGAGACTGGAATATGCTGGCGTTACCTTGCACTCACAAATCGACTGCGCACTAGCTCTGGAGATTTTCTGAAGTCCGAGAGTTACTGAAAACAAACTGGTCTGTACTTGCATGGTAGTATGTCCGAAATTGCTAAAGTTAAGGCTACTTCTTCAGAGCCTTTGAGCAGCAGCTCAAAAAGAACTGATCAGGCAAAGCACAAAGTCTGAATTTTTGGCCAGGCAATTAAGAATTGAGCACTGCTTGGGGAACCCCTGACATCTGCAGATAATTTACTTACAGGAAAAAGAAGCAAATAAGGATTTTCCTCTGAAAGGATCTCTAATGTACAATGGACATCACAATATGATGGGTCTACAAAAGTGAACCTTGATTTCAGAGAAGACTGGTAGCATGGACAGAGGAGACAGATGTGAGGTAAAAGATAGAGGCTGGAGCACTCTGGTTAGTCAAAGCCTTCCTTGTTTGCATGTGACAACATTCAGAAAAAAATACGTTAAAAATAACATAAAAAAGGATTCAGTGTGTGAAATAAAATAAAACCCAGAAAAAATCTCCAAATTGAAGGAACTACCTACATTACTCCTGAAGAAGACGTTGTTCATCCAGTTGGTGAAGGTTTTCTTTTGCATGGACATACGCTGCTCCTGCAGCTTTTTGATATGATCTTTTTCATATTCAGTGCCCATGGTCACCTAGGAAGCCAGAAACCTCAGCAGGCTGCTGAGTGCTGAAGAGATCTGCCAGGCCACCTACAAAATACAGTCACATGCTCAGTGTATATAGGAAACCCAGCACCACCAGGTACAAGATTCAATACCACACCAGTGTAATACCTTAATTTCCTTTTGCTTGCACTTTGCACTTTAATTTCACCAACTTGATTTTTAACTTACTTGAGCTGACCCTTTTAAAATACATCTCTAGCTTCAGGATGAAAATGTGGCATGTATCTATGCAGCTTTACTTTCTTGTTCTCAGTCTCCACTCAGTCTCCTCGATCTCACGAGGACCACCACTACCTGAAAGCCATCAATAACTTCCTTGGGTGTGCTGAAAGCACATCACAGAGAACTGATCTTAGACACTGCCAGAAGGAGGAATCCACAAATTGCTTCCAAAAAGAAAGTGTGTTATATTCTCTGAGGACTGGTTGAGGTGCTGTTGTTGGCTTTCAGACCACTGTATTCCCAACAAAAATCTGATTAGAAAGGAAATGGAACCAAATTGTTTCTTTCCTCTCATGGGTTCAGTTTTTGCACATCTATCACAGTCAGGATGTTGACACAGGTCCACAGTCACATGAACAAGGTCCTAGCCTGGGTGTCAGGAAGAATTATTCCTCTTCCTACTCTTGTCTACCTCATGCACACCAGTGAAAAGTCAGGCTTGTAATTCCTCACAGCACCCAAGCTGAATATGCAGAAAGAATAGAAGGGAGGAGTCTTCCTTTTAGAGTCTGTGACACAATAAACTGGATTTCAGCTCAGCTGACTAGCTCTTTTGAAGACACTTGGCTTACATTGGAAATTTACAACAGCAGTGACCTTGCTGTTATGAAGGCAAGAGGACCACTTAAAAAAAAAGAAAAAAAAAAGAAAAATCAGTGTAAGATCCATGGCTACAGACACCTTTAGTGACCAAACATCATCTGCTTGAACTACTGCTGTAATTATAAGTATTACCTAGGTATCAGCCTGGCTGGGAAACCAAGAAACCTGTTGTAGTGATGGGAGAGGAGAGAGGTGTCTATTGCTGCCAACCCACCAAAAAGAGAGAATGAAAAACTGAAACATCTGAGAAACTGTGAGAGCATGGAGCAGTGCGACCTACTACCCAAAATTCCATGTTTGTTTTGCAAAGGCGAAGTTCTGAGCAGCTATGGGGTTTGTTCCCATTTAATTCATAAAACATAAAATACTTGGAAAGAAAACTTTTTCTGTCCTAGCACGAGAAGACAGCAATAGGGAACCAGCAACAGCAGCCACTGCAAATGGGAAATCCCTTGCCTGATACTTTTCCATGCCCTGATTAGTATAAAAAAAATTTGCCATTTTACAATATTAAAAGGTGTGGAAAGTCCAGAAGAAGTGATTTGCTACTGCATTTTTATTATTTCATTTTGGGGCAGATGTTTCTTAACCCTCAGTGCTTGACTTCCTCAGAACAAGGACAGCATTGAAGCCTGAAGGTTCAGCAACAACACAGAGAAGGGTCATGGCTGCAGATGGAAGCCTAGCAGAAGGAAGAATTTAGCAAAGTTTGAACTAGAGTTATGGAGAACCTCATCACAATATTTTCTTATCTTGTGGGCTAGTTCAGCACTGCCTGCTTTCTCCATTTGAAGAGCAGATACTCAAAGGATTGCCTTTCCCTGCTGGAGAGGTGATATTAACTCACTCCCATGTAATAACCCATACAGGTAACCCATATCATAATGCCATTTCTGAGTTTGCCAAATGCTTCTCAGAACATCTGCAGGCTTCTTTTTTTTTTTTTTTTTAAGGATTGCTAGCCAAACACTGCAATCACCCTGAATAATGCTGGAACTGGTTTCATTTAGGAAAAAAGGAAGCTTATTTGTTGATCTACTGCCTCACATAACAGCTCACCTGTTTCATCAAGCTAGAAATTCTCCCTGCATGGGTAGATGATTACCTAAAGACAGATCTATAATAGATTATCTGCATTTGCAGGATGCATAAACAGTGCTAAGAGCCAAAACTAGTCATAAGGGTACATCACAAGAAAAGAAAAGATCAAAGAACATGAAAAAAAGGGACTTACCCAGTTTTGGAGGAAGTCCTTTCTGCCATTCAGCAGCTGGTTTTTCTGAAGAATGACTTCCACTAGATCCACTCCTACATCCAGCTCACTGCTTTAATGCAAAGTGACCTTTGATTTCAGGAACAGAGACCAAGTATTTATGATCTACCTATGAACCTTTCTTCTCATCTGAAAGAAACTAACCCATCAGAACACAATGAGTAAAGGTCATCACTGGCCTTGTTCAAATCTTACACTCAAAAATAATACATGAACACCACCAAAATTGCTATAAACCAGTCGAAAAGTCATGCATAGCTCTGATGCTTTGGTAAAGAGCATCTTGCACAATTGCACCGGACGTTCTGCTCTTCTAAAGGAATTCTTACCTGGAAAATTGAACCTGACAATGGAGTCTGAAAATGAAAGCACGGCAGAGAGTACAAAGATCTGAGTGATAGCCAAGTAGTTAAACTGCAATACAGCAAATGAGAAGGTGAAACTCTAAAATGCTATGAGTTTGCTCAGCCCTGCTTTGAGGAAGATTTTGTGCACAGATACCTGCTACTGGCAGGGCAAACTGGAGTCAAGCTGGCAGTGCCAGCTTATTCCAAAATTTACTATTCATGGGCTTCTCATTAATAACAAAAGGGAAAATAATTCTGGTGACTTATGTAGATAGCAGTGAGTCCTTTCTGGCCTTTACAAGGTCACACATGCACAGGCCACATTTACCTGGCATCATTGCCAGGAATCAGTACTAGAAAATGGGCAGGCATCTGAAATTAGAGGCTGTAAGTAAAGATGTAAAGCTCAGAGATGAGGTAAGGGAATAGTAGTCTTTTCCCTTTCAGCAAGTGTAGTTTAGCTAGCATCCAAAAGGGACAGGAGGAAACATAACAAGAAATTAAGAACCTCTGTAAACTCAGGACAGAGAAAACTTGATCAGTAGAATCTGTGTCTTCATATACACCTTAGAGAAATGTCATACATAATGTCACATAAAACTGCTAAAAAAAAAAAAAAAAAAATTTTATATTAAAAATATTTTTGTAAAATTT